>SJYT01081053.1:0-44093 GCA_006410635.1 Cephalophus harveyi
TTATTGGCAAAACTCTATTAGTCTTTGCCCTGCTTCATTCCGCATTCCAAGGCCAAATTTGCCTGTTACTCCAGGTGTTTCTTGACTTCCTACTTTAGCATTCCAGTCCCCTATAATGAAAAAGACATCTTTTTTGGATATTAGTTCTAAAAGGTCTTGTAGGTCTTCCTAAAACCGTTCAACTTAAGCTTGTTCAGCATTACTGATTGGGGCATAGACTTGGATAACTGTGATATTGAATGGTTTGCCTTGGAAACGAACAGAGATCATTCTGTCGTTTTTGAGATTGCATCCAAGTACTGCATTTCGGACTCTTTTGTTGACCATGATGTCTACTCCATTTCTTCTGATGGAGTACTGCCCACAGTAGTAGATATAATGATCATCTGAGTTAAATTCACCCATTCCAGTCCATTTTAGTTCGCTGATTCCTAGAATATCGACCCTCACACTTGCCATCTCTTGTTTGACCACTTCCAATTTGCCTTGATTCATGGACCTGACATTCAAGGTTCCTATGCAATATTGCTCTTTACAGCATTGGATCTTGCTTCTATCACCAGTCACATGTACAACTGGGTATTGATTTTGCTTTGGCTCCATCCCTTCATTCTTATTTAAAACAGCAGTAGGTATACCTTTACTATATTTTATTTATACCCATACCCAAATAGGCAAACTGTAATTAGGCAAATATATTTATTTTATGTATTTATAACAATATATAAATTATTGTTTATTGTACCACCTATTGATAACTAAGAAATTGAGAAAACCCTTCTCTGAGTAGCTCCTATTTGAGACAGCACGTCCCTCCCCCATAGGGTAAAGGGGAGAGAAGGAACTACAAAGAGTTAGGAAAGTTTCACAGGTATCTTCAAACTGCCAAGCTAACATTTTTGAACTTTTAGCTACTGTGGGGCCTTGAGGGCAAGTGAAACAAAATTTGACCCCTGAAATCTATCAGAGCAACTTGCCAATCATTACTATTTTGTAAAAGACTTGCAGTTGATCCTCATTGAATGGAATTACTACATTTGTTACTTCTTTTCCAAGAAGTTCCACACTTCTTTTCTTCCTTTTAAAATTAATTGTGCCACAAAGCTGGGATAAGATAAAAATATTTTTCTTTGGGTCACTGGCAGATGGAACTAATGGGCTTTCTTGTCACAAGCATCCTGCTTTGCGGCAAGAATAATATAATCTCATCTTTTGGTAATATTAATTCTAATTATCTGATCATTAAAGCCTCGTCCATTTTAACAAACCCAACTTTGTCTCACTAGTCAACTTTCTCTTAGAACTGGGATTAAGATCGCTTTTTAAGCAATCAAACAAAAGGCTTTAAATCTGCAGTAGTCAGTTTTAAATGTGCGCATATCCAATTAATATCCCCTAATTATTTCTGGAAATAATTTAAAGTTAGTGAAAAATTTCTCTGCAGCTTTAAAGGGACATTATCAGTTTTCAAAACTTTTGGCATACCTAAATATAAGAAGCAAGTAAAGAGCTCTTACACAGTATCTTTATAAGCGTCTCCAGTTATCCTTCCATAACCTAAATCTGGCCTATAGCTTTTTAGGTGACAAGTAACCATCTAATCTTTGCTTGAATATCCCAGGTAATGGGGAACTCACTACTCACCAAGGTTTTAAACTCTCTCTTCCCTCTTCCTCTAGAGCATTCCCATCCTGGATACCACTTTTTCTAATCCCACCAACTCATTTTCAATAGTATATTTTAGCCAGGAGCTGGGTCAGTCTTTCCCAGCAATGCAAGAATCATCTGTTCTAGTGTCTAACAACCCTGATATTTTATTTCCTTGAATTAAAAAATATTTTAATGGCCTAAAAGCTGTAAAACTCTGCACTCATAAAGCTAGATCACTACATCCAAATCCTCTGGGGCCCCTAACTTGAGAAGTCAAGGTTTTTCCTGTCTGATATTAAGGTAAAAGCAAAAGCTGTGTTATTCTTTGGCCTTTATTAATTTGCACAGTTTTAGCAGGTGGCAAAATCAAAACTTTAATTTACTCAGTATAATCAGAATCTACTACACCAGGTACCATCTTTGAAAAGAAAGTGAGCTACGCCCTAGCACAAGTCTTATAATGACCTCAGGCAAGGGGTCAGCCACTCCTGTGGGAATCAGAGCAACTGGCACATCAGGGGTTAATATTGTTGTGGTGGCGGAATTGAGGTCTAATCCTGAGTTATCTGGGGTTGATTGGCGTGGCTTTTTGTCTTTGTTTAGCAGGACATTCCCGGCAAAAATGTTCCATTTGGCCTCAAAAGAAACATTTTGTATTTGTAAAATCCTTTGTATTTCTTTTTCTTTTTTTTTTTCTCTCTCTCTCTCTCTTTTTTTTTTTTTTTTTGGCTTGGGTGAGGCCCTCCTGAGGGGATTTTCTGCAAGGAGAAAGCTCTGTTTTAAAAGCGCCTTTAAAAAAAAAATTTCTCCCTATATTTTTCAACCTTAGGCAATGTTCTGGGAGGCATTGGAGGCAAAGTAGGGAGTTTTTAAGCCCTGGGAAGGTGCAAGCAGAGATTGCGGTGGTCTCCTTAAATCAGATAAATTTTTAAAGGTTTTAGATTTTTAACGGTTTGCATAGAGGGAGAGGGGGCTCAACAGAATGCCTGGCCGCAGCATCCTGTAAGCTCTCTCCTTCCTCAGGAGATAGAATACAGTCTCCCCCTTTTTGTTTGTCAATGGCAGAAAAATATGATCTGCGTAGAAGGTGGAGACCCACTACCATCCACCGCTATAGATAGCCTCTCCCATAGTCTATCTAACAGCCTCATGACGGGGGTCCAGAACATTTCTAATCATATTCCACAGAGCAAAAGCATCTACAGGAACGTTTTCTGGCTCATGCAAAGTATAATAAGTTTTTAGCTGCTTTCATACCTTCACCCAAGTATCCAAATTAACAGTGTCCTTTTCTGGAAACCAAGGACATTGCTCTTATACAGATTTTAAAAGAAATTGAACACTAGCCTTTTTAATTTTAATTTCTCTTTTGTTTGACAGTTGCAAAATTACTTTTATAAAGAGTTGTCGTTCTTTTGACTCATTGTTACCCTTGTCAGAAAGTTAAGATTTATAGAAAAGTCTGCCTTGTCAAGGTTTTAACTTAGCCAAAAAGGGTTTTCTTTTCAACCTGTAAAAGTCTGCCTAGTCAAGGTTTTTTCAATTGTCAAGGGGGGTTTCTTTCAACTCATAGAAAGTCTGCCTAGTCAAGGTTTTTACCCTTGCCAAGGGAGGATTCTTTCAACCCGTCTACCCTTCACTAAGAGGGGGTTTCTTTCAACCCTTCACCTGGGATTCTTTCAAGCCAAAAATGCCCACCCTTCTTTCCTTACCTATCTTATGCAGGGGGGTCAACGACACCCTGAGTGGGGTCCTAGCCATACCTAAAACTGCACACTGGGAGAGACCTACCTTTGAATAGCCTGTTCCAGGAGCCACTTGCCGGGGTCTAGCCTCACTGGATCCAGGGTAATTCAAAGCAGGGACAGCGTGGTGAGGAAAAATTTATTTATTTAGAAATATAAGATTAGATTAGGAAGAAATAGTATAGTACTAAAATTTAGTGTAGAAAAGAGGCTGAATAATTTGGTTTATGTCAAAAACCAATAAAATCCAAAGACAAGGAACTTGCACCATCTGCGTTAGACCTCTGGCGTCCTCTTGAATAGTGGGGTGTGCCTTACCTTGGGCTCCCTCTCGTGCGGATCTTAAAAGCAGGGGCAAGTAGGTAGACATGGTGAGCCTCCACGCCCCAGATGGGAATTCAGCCAGAAAATAGAGTAAAGACACAGGGGAAACCAGTCCACTGACTGGCCCCTCCTCTATTTTCCAGAAATGTCTTTTATACTTTTTTTTTGTACATAGAGATCATTGGATAATATAAAATTATGCAGCATCAGCAGCCCTGACTCTTATCAAGACCAGGCTTTCTCTCTGCGTACCTAGTTGCATACACAAGCCTTAGGTGATTTACATCATCTTATGGCCAGAAGGCCAATTAACATTTTATGGTCCTTTTCTGATAAGGATTTGTCACCTCAAAGTCTGGTGCCACTCTCAGAAAGCACTAAATAAAGTTACATTCTTACATAGCAAGGACACAACAATTTATAACAATGAAAGAAGTACAGTGATTTATAGCAAAGAGAAAAGTAATTAACTCAAGAGTCTAGTGTTGCTAACATCAAAAGCTACTATATTCCTATTTTTGCATCCCATTTACATTGATTAATATCCTCCCAGGTGCCTAAAAGATAAAAGATATGGAGGCCTGGTGGTAATCATTGACTCAACAGTGAAACCTGTCACCAATATAATTTTAGCTCTTTAGAAAAGGCTCTGTATCTTTGAGATGCTTTAAGCTTTTGCCTCTCACAGTTGGGGGGCTGTAAGCAATTCACAAGTTGTAAAAAGTCCGGGGGAAACTGTCAGGCAAGTTAGAGAGCTATGAAAGGGTATTTGAGCTGAAACATTCCTTTCATATGCAGGAGACTGTTAACTGGAGCCCTAAGTTAATTCCTATTAGAGGCAGAAGAGTGGAAAGCACAGTACAATAAGGCAGGCATACTCTGGTTGTTGGGCATTGATGCAGCAGCAGCAGCAGCTCAGGCAGAGGACCCCATGAGATCTGACTCACCTTGCCCATCAGGTCTCTTTGCATGACCTTGTCATGGGTGGAATCTCCTGTGCTGACTCACAGCAGGTCTCAACTTGAATGTCGAGAGGAACTCCAGGGGTCATGCCACCATTTCAAAAGACCCCGATGTCCCAATCCAGTCCAGATACACCTGATTCCCCTACATTGACTTGACTGTCACCCCAAGAATCAACTCAAAACACGATGGCACGTGTGACAGCCCTGTGGCACCTCGAGAAAAAGCCACAGATCCCTATGTCAACTCGACAGGAAACCTGACACTACTGTTACACCTGGAGAGGAAAGTGGACTTGCATGTATCCACACGAGACGAGACTTGACTCCCCTGTTGAGACTCCATAGGAAATCCAAGATCCATGTCAGCAGAGAAGAGGAAACCTGATATTCCGGGCTCAGTTCCAGATGAAGACCAAGGACCCAGCACCAAATTGAGAGGAATCCCAAGAGGCCCCTCACAACTCACATGAGGACTGGACTTTCCTGAGGCAAAAGGAACAGGTCCCTGAGGTCACCGTCATAACTCTAGAAGAACCCCAAGTATCCTGCCACAACTCGAGAAAAAACAGGAGATTCTCCCCTCAATGTGAGATGAAGCCCTTTCCGCAGCATCTTCTTGAGATAAATCCCACCTTCCCTCTTGAGCCTTGCAAGGGTCATTGACACCCTTGGTGCAACTTAAGAAGTTCCCCGACATACCCGTCTCCAGGCAAGAGGAACACCGAGGGTCCAGCCACAACTCAACAAGAGCCTCGTATTTCCCTCCTCATCTCGAGATGAGGGTCCATTTCCCTGATTCGTCGCAAAAGGAATTGCAATGTTCCCATCGCACCTCAAGAGGAGGTGGTCTCACCTTGAAAATCGAGAGGAACTCCAGGTGTCTTTCCACCATTCCAAAAAACCCTAATGTCCCAATCCACTCCAGATACACCTGATTCCCCTGCACCGACTCAACTGTCACCCAAGTATCGACTCCAAACATGACAGCTCTGTGGCACCTCGAGAGAAAGCCACAGATCCCTATGTCAACTCACCAGGAAGCCTGACGCTACTGTTACAGCTCGAGAGGAAAGCGGACTTGCATGTCTCTACACGAGATGGGGGGTGACTCCCCTGTTGAAGCTCCATAGGAACCCCGAGATCTATGTCAGCACTGGAGAGGAACCCTGAGGTTCTGGCCTCATTTCCAGATGAGGATCTAGTACCTGGCACCGACTGGAGAGGAATCATGAAAGACCCCTCACAACTAGCATGGAGACTGGGCTTTCCCGAGGCCACACGAGCAGGTCCCTGAGGTCCCCATTGTAACTCAAGAGGAAACACAAGTTTCCTGCTGCAACTCGAGAAAAACCAGGAGATTCTCCTTCACCATGAGATGAGGCTCTTTTCTGCAGTGGCGTCTCGAGAGGGTCCTTGACACCCATGATGCAACTCAAGAAGTTCCCCGACATACCCGTCTCCAGGTGAGAGAAATGCCAAGGGTCCCGCCACAACTCAAGAAGTGCCAGGGTCCAACCCTGGTAGATCCAGTGTAATTCGAAAGGGAGATGGAGTAGGCAACCTAGGAAAAAGCTTATTTAATTACTGATATAGAGAGAGATTAGAAAGGAATAGTATAGTAGGAAATATTAGTGGACAAAAAGAGGCTGAATAACTTGGTTTTCGTGGGATAGCAATAAAATTCCAAGACAAGGAATTTGCACCATCTACTTTGGGCCACCGGTGCCACTTGAATATTGGAATGTGCCCCTCCTTGGGCTCCTTCTCGCGTGGAACTTAAAAGCCGGGGCAAGTAAGTAGACGTGGAGAACACCCAAACTCCACATGGGAATTCAGCCAGAAAAATGGGGAGCAAGAAAGAAACGACATGGGGGAATCAGTCTTTCCAGAAACTGATACGATTTCCTTATTTTTAGGTTTGCTTATATACCTTTTGGTACACATAGAAACAAATGGAAAATTTAAAGTCACACAGGGGTCAGCAGTCCTGACCTTTTTCAAAATCAGGTGTTTCATATAAAAATATGCATAAAGGTCTTAGGGGTTTTACATCCTCTTCTGGCCATGAGGCTTGCTGACTTTTTATGATCCTTTCTTTCTGATAACCAAAAAAATTATTTTCCAGGGGTGATTTTTCTTAAACCAGGCACCACCCTCAGATAAAGTTGCATTCCTATAGGGTGGGGTGTAGTGGGTTACAACTAAGAAAGGAATTTATTTAACCTAAGGTTAACATGATTAATCTTAAAGGTTAATACTTATTTCTCCTATATGCTAGCTATAGTCATTATAAGGGCAGGGAATATGGAGATTTAGCAGCAAACATCAGCCCAACACATGAAAACCCTTCACCATGTTCCCCTTAAGATCTATTTAGTCTTAAGATAGTGATAAAGTTACATTTTTACATAGCAAGGACACAGTGATTTATAACAAAGTACAGTGATCTATAACAAAAGCGAAAATTCATTAACTCAAAAAGTCTAGTATTGCTAACACCAAAAACTGTTATATTTCATTTTCTATATTCCAAATACATTAATATATTCCCAGGTGCCTAAGGTTATGGAGGCCTGTGGGCAATCATTGACTCAACAATGAGAAAAGCCCTATGCTAATTACGACTTTCAAAATACTTCAAACTCTCTGTGCTGTTTATGGTTGAGAGGTTGTCACACAAGCTAGTCTGCCAGCAGAGAGGTTTGACCTGAGACACCCTTGTCACACCCAGGGCAGGGAATTAGCAGCAATTATTGGCACAACAAATGAAAAACCTTTCACCAATATAATTCCTAACCAACCCACTATACTAATAATTTCTAACTTCCCAAAAGAATCTGCCTTTAGTAAATCTAAAACATCTCATGCCTCTCACAGTTGGGAGGCTGTAAACAATCACATGTGGCCAGACAAACCTGTACAGGTAGGCTAGATAACCTTCAGAAGAGTTTGTAAGTTGAAACACTCTTGTCAAGCCCAGGAATTTTTATTGACTTGAAGCTGTAAGTTAACTCCTCCTCCGAGAGAGGTAATGGGGGTCAGTCCCCCGTAAAGTCAGAGGTATAGGTGAGAGCATGAAAAAGTAAAGTAGGTAGTCTCTGGTTTTGGGGGTAGATGCTCGGGAACAGGGTGTTTCCTGAGGCTGGATCCCACCTTTGCCTATGCCAAGCCTCCTTCCTCATGACCTTTGCCATGGGCGGATTTCCTCACGCTGGCTCCCGGCAAAGAAGAGCCCCATTTTTTCCTCCTCATCTCGAGATGAGGGTCCATTTACCTGCTTCTTTGGAAAGGAATCCTGGTGTTCCCGTTGCACCTCAAGAGGAAGCGGTCTCCACTTGAATGCCGAGAGGAACTCCAAGGGTCGTGCCAACATTCCAAAAGACCCCGATGTCCCAGTCCACTCCAGATACAACTTATTTCCCTGAAATGACTCGACTGTCACCCCGAGTATCAACTCACAACACGACAGAACGTGTGACAGCCCTCTGGCTCCTCGAGAGAAAGCCACAAGTCCCTATGTCAACTCATCAGGAAGCCTGACACTACTTTTACAGCTTGAGAGAAAAAACGGACTTCCATGTCTCCACAGGAGACGTGGCCTGACTCCCCTGTGGAAACTCCATAGGAACCCCGAGATCCATGTCAGGACTGGAGAGGAAACCTGACCTTCCGACCTCAGATCCAGATGAGGACCAAGGACCCGGCACCAAATGGAGAGGAATCCCGAAAGTATCCTCGCAACTCACATGGAGACTAGACTTCCCTGAGGAAACATGAGCAGGTCCCTGAGGTCTCCATCGTAACTCAAGAGGAAGCCAAGTTTCCTGCCACAATTCGAAAATAACCAGGAGATTCTCCCCTCAAAGCGAGATGAGGCCCTTTTCTGCATTGGCATCTCAAGAAAAATCCCACCTTCCGTCTTGAGGCTCAAAAGGGTCCTTGAAACCCTTGATGCAACTCAAGAAGTTCCCCAACATACCCGTCTCCACTCAAGAGGAACACTGAGGGTTCCGCCACAACTCAAGAAGAGCCCCGTTTTTCCCCCCTCATCTCGAGATGAGGGTCCATTTCCCTGCTTCATCGAGAACGGGATCCTGGCATTCCCGTCGCTCCTCCAGAGGAGGCGGTCTCAACTTGAATGTTGAAAGGAACTGCAGGGGTCGTGCCAACATTACAAAAGACCCCGATGTCCCAGTCCACTCCAGATATCTGATTCCTCTGCACTGACTTGACTGTCACCCAAGTATCAAGTCAAAATATGATGGCATGTGTGACAGCCCTGTGGCACCTCGAGAGAAAGCCACAGATCCCTATGTCAACTAGACAGGAAGCCTGACACTACTATTACAGCTCGAGAGGAAAGCAGACTTGCATGTCTCCACACAAGACAAGGCCTGACTCCCATGTTCAAACTCCTTAGGAAACCTGAGATCCATGTCAGCAGAGAAGAGGAACCCTGATGTTCTGTGCTCAGCTCCAGATGAGGACCTAGGATCCTGCACCAACTGGAGAGAAATCCGGAGGAATGCCCCTCAAAACTCACATGGAGATTGAACTTTTTTGAGGCAAAATGAGCTGGTTCCTGAGGTCCCCATTGTAACTCAAGAGGAACATCAAGTTTCCTGCTGCAACTTGAGAAAAAACAAGAGTTTCTCCCCTCACCACGAGATGAGGCCCTTTTCCATGGTGGCATCTCGAGAGAAATCCTATCTTTCGTTTTGAGCCTCAAAAGCGTCCTTGACACCCTTGATGCAACTCAAGAAGTTCCCAGACATACCCGTCTCCACTCAAGAGGAACACCGAGAGTTCCGCCACAACTCAAGAAGAGCCACGTTTTTCCCTCCTCATCTCCTGATGTTGGTCCGTTTCCCTGCTTCATTGGGAAAGGAATCCCGGCATCCCGTTTCTCCTCAAAAGGAGGCGGTCTCCACTTGAAAGTTGAGAGGAACGCCAAGGGTAGTGCCACAACAAGATGGAATGTGTGACAGCCCTCTGGCACCTCGAGAGAAAGCCACAGGTCCCTATGTCAACTCTAAAGGAAGCCTGACACTACTATTACAGCTTGAAAGGAAAGCAGACTTGCATGTCTCCACAGGAGATGAGGCCTGACTTCCCTCTTGAGACTCCATAGGAAACCTGAGATGCATGTCAGCACTGGAGAGGATCCCTGAGGTGCTGTGTTCCAGCCCAGATAGGTCCAGGATAATTTGAAGGAGAGACGGACTCGGCGTCCTAGAAAAAACTATTTAATTAGAAATATAAAGAGAGATTTGAAAAGAATAGTGTAGTAGGAAAATTAGTGGAGAAAAGTGACTGAATAACTTGGTTTATGTAGAAAACCAATAAAACACAAAGACAAGGAATTTGCACCATCTACTTAGGCCACTGCTGCCCGCTTGAATAGCGGAGGTTGCCCCTCATTGGGTTCCCTCTCACGGGGGTCTTAGAAGCCAGGGCAAGTAAGTAGACATGGTGAGCCTCCACGCTCCAGATGGGAATTCAGCCAGAAAAGAAGAGAATGAGAAATGACCACATGGGGGAAATCCGTCTTTCCAGGAAGTTTTCCATTTTCTTGATTTTTCAGGTTTGCTTATATACTTTTTGTTATACATATAGATAAAATACAGAGTCACGTGGAGTCAGCAGAACTGACCTTTATCAAAATCAGGTGCTTCATATAAATGTATACAAAAGGTCTCATGTGGCTTTGCATCATCTCTGGCCATGAGGCCTGCACATTTTATGACCCTTTCTGATAACGGTCAGTCAACCAGAAAACCTATTTTCCAGGGGTGAATTTTCTTAAACCAGGCGCCACCCTCTGAAGGTACCAGATAAAGTTGAATTCCTATAGTGTGAAGGTGCAGTGGTTACAATCGAGAAAGGAATTTACTTAGCCTAAGGTTTAACATGATTAATACCAAATGTTAATACTTATTTTTCTTATATGCTAGTTATATTCATTAATGTGTATAAGGGCAAGGAATAGGGAGACTTAGCAGCAAATATTGGCCTAACAAATGAAAACCCTTCACCAGTATAATTTCTAACCAATGCACTATACTAATAATTTCTAACTTCTCAAAAGATTATGTATTTAGAATGTTTGAAACATGTCATGCCTCTCACGGTTGGGAGGCTATAAACAATTACATGTGGCCGGATGAACCTGCTCAGGCAGGCTACAGAACCTTCAGAGGAGTTTGTAAGTTGAAACACTCTTGTCATGCCCAGGAATTTTTACTGACTTGAGCTGCAAGTTAACTCCTTTTCCGAGGCAGGTGGAGAGGGACAGACTCCCATAAATTCAGAAGTGTAGATGAGAGCATAAAGCAGTAAAGTAGGCAGACTCTGGTTTTCGAGGTAGATGCTGGGCCTCCTGAGCCTCGATTCTGCCTTTACATATGCCAAAGCCTTCTTCCTCATGACCTTTGCCATGGGCGGAATTCCTCATGCTGGCTCCCAGCACTGAGGATCTGGCCTCAGCTCCAGATTAGAACCTAGGACCCGGCTCTGACTGGAGAGGAATCCCGAGAGGGCCCTTGCAACTCACATGGAGACTGGACTTTACTGAGGCAAAACAAGCGGGTCCTGAGGTCCCTGTCTTAATTCAAGAGGAACCACAAGTTTCCTGCTGCAACTCTAGAAAAAACAGGAGATTCTCCCCTCAACGTGAGATGAGGACCTTTTCCACTGTGGAGTCTCAAGGGAAATCCCACCTTCCCTCTTGAGCCTCAAAAGGGTGCTTGACACCCCTGATGCAACTCAAGAAGTTTCCTGACATACCCGTCTCCACTTGAGAGGAAAACCGAGGGTCCTGCCACAACTTAAGAAGAGCCCTGTTTTTCCCTCCTCATCTCAAGATGAGGGTCCATTTCCCTGCTTCATCGGGAATGGTATCCCAGCATTGTCATCGCATGTCAAGAGGAGACGGTCTCCACTTGAAAGTTGAGAGGAACTCCAGGGGTCGTGCCACCATACAAAAGACCCTGATGTACCAATCCACTTCAGATACACCTGATTCCCCTGCACTGACTCGACTGTCACCCCAAGTATCGATTAAAAATATGATATGACAGCCCTGTGGAACCTAGAGAAAGCCACAGATCCTTATGTCAACTCGACAGGGAGCCTGACACTACTGTTACAGCACGAGAGGAAAGCGGACCTGCATGTCTCCACAAGGGATGAGGCCTGACTCCCCTGTTGAAACTCCATAGGAACCTGAGATGGATTTCAGCACTGGAGAGGAACCCTGAGGTGCCGGGGTCCAGCCCCTTGGATCCAGGGTAATTCAAAGGGGAGACAGAGTCAGCATCTTAGGAAAAATCTATTTAATAAGAAATGCATAGAGAGATTAGAAAAGAATAATGTAGTAGGAAAATTAGTGGAGAAAAGAGGCTGAATAATTTGGTTTACGTTGAAAACCAATAAAACTCCAAGACAAGGAATTTGTACCATCTACATAGGCCACCGCTGCCCACTTGAATAGCGGAGGTTGCTCCTCTTTGGGCTTCCTCTCGCAGGGGTCTTAGAAGCCAGGGCAAGTAAGTAGACATGGTGAGCCTTCACACTCCAGATGGGAATTCAGCCTGAAAAGAAGCGAACAGAAATGACCACACGGGGGAAACCAGTCTTTCCAGGAACTTTTCCATTTTCTTTATTTTTCAGGTTTGCTTATATACTTTCTGTTATACATATATATATATAATACAAAGTCATGTGGGGTCAGCAGAACTGACCTTTATCAAAATCAGGTGCTTCATATAAATGTATACAAAAGGTCTTATGTGGCTTTAAATTGTCTTCTGGCCATGAGGCCTGCTGATATTTTATGACACTTTCTTTCTGATAACGGTCAGTCAACCAGAAAACCTATTTTTTCAGGGGTGAATTTTCTTAAACCAGGTGCCACCCTCTGAAGGTACCAGATAAAGTTGCATTCCTATAGTGTGAAGGTGCAGTGGGTTACAATCGAGAAAGGAATTTACTTAGACTAAGTTTTAACATGACTAATACCACAGGTTACTATTTATTTCTCTTATATGCTAGTTATATTCATTTATGTGTATAAGGGCAAGGAATATGGAGACTTAGCAGCAAATATTGGCCCAATAAATGAAAACCCTTCACCAATATAATTTGTAACCCACTGACTATACTAATAATTTCTAACTGCTCAAAAGAATGTGTATTTAGAAATTTTAAAGCATCTCATGCCTGTCATGATTGGGAGGCTGTAAACAATCACATGTGGCTGGACAAACTTGCTCAGGCAGGCTAGAGAAATTTCAGAGGAGTTTGTAAGTTGAAACACTCTTGTCACACTCAGGAATTTTTATTGACTTGAGGTGCAAGTTAACTCCTTCTCCAAGAGAGGTGGTGGGGGACAGCCCCACATAAAGTCAGAGTTGTAGGTGAGAGCATAAAGCAGTAAAATAGGCAGACTCTGGTTTTGGGGGTAGATGCTCGGGACGAGGGGGTCTCCTGAGCCTCGATCTGGTTTTGCATATGCCGAATCCTCCTTCCTCATGTCTTTTGCCATGGGTGGAGTTCCTCACGCTGGCTCCCGGCACTGAGTTTCGGGTCTCAGCTCCAAACAAGGATCTAGAACCTGGCACCAACTGGAGAGGAATGCCTAGAGACCCCTCAAAACTATCATGGAGACTGGACTTTCCTGAGGCCACACGAGCGGGTCACTGACAATCCTGTCGTAACTCGAGAGGAACCCCAGGTTTCCTGCTACAACTTGAGAAAAACCAGAAGATTTGCCCCTCAACACGAGATGCAGCACTTTTCTGCTGCGGCATCTTGAGAGAAATCCCACTTTCCCTCTTGCACCTCAAAAGGGTCATTGACACCCTTGATGCAACTCAAGAAGTTCCACATCATACACAACTCCACTCAAGAGGAACACCGAGTGTCCCGCCATGACTCAAGAAGAGCCCCGTTTTTCCCTCCTCATCTCGAGCTGAGGGTCCCTTTCCCTGCTTCGTTGGGAAAGGAATCCCCGCATTCCTGTCACATTGCAAGAGGAGGCGGTCTAAACTTGAAAGTCGAGGGGAACTCCAGGGGACATGCCACCATTCAAAAAGACCCCAATGCCCCAGTCCACTTCAGATACACTTGTTTCCCCATCATTGACTTGACTGTCACACCGATTGTCGAATCACAACATGATGACACGTGTGACAGCTCTGTGGCAACTTGAGAGAAAGCCACAGATCTCCATGACAACTAGACAGAAAGCCTGACACTACTGTTACAGATCGAGAGGAAAGTGGACTTGCATGTCTTCACTCAAGACGAGGACTGACTCCCCTTTGGAAACTCCATAGGAACCCCAAGATCTATGTCAGTACTGGAGAGGAAGCCTGAGTTTCTGGCCTCAGCTCCAGATGTGGACCTAGGACCCGGCAGCTAATGGAGAGGAATCTGGACAAGACCCTCGCAACTCACAGAGAGACTGGACTTTCCTGAGGCCACACGAGGGGGTCCCTTATATCCCCATTGCAAATCGAGTGGAACCTCAAGTTTCATGCCACAACTCGAGAAAAACCAGGAGATTCTCCCCGTAATGCGAGATGAGGCTGTTTTCCACTGCAGCGTCATGAGAGCCATCCCACCTTCTATCTTGAGCCTTGAAAGGGTCCTTGACACCCTTGATGTAACTTACGAAGTTCTCCGACATACCCGTCTCCACTTGAGGGGAACACTGAGGGTCCTGCCACGACTCAAGAAGAGCCCTGTTTTGCCCTCCTCATCTCGAAATGAAGGTCCCTTTCCTTGCTTCATCGGGAAAGGAATCCTGGAATTCCCGTCACACGTCAAGAGGAGGCAGTCTCAAATTGAAAGTCGAGAGGAACTCCAGGGGTCATGCCACCACTCCAAAAGACCCCGATGTCCCAGTCAGGCCCAGATACACCTGACTCACTTGCACTGACTTGACTGTCACCCTGAGTATTGACTCACAACACGATGGCACGTGTGAAAGCCCTGTGGCACCTCGAGAGAAAGCCACAGATCCCCATGTCAACTTGACAGGAAGCCTGACACTACTGTTACAGAAAGAGAGGAAAGCGGACTTGCATGTCTACACATGAGACGAGGCCTGATTCCCCTGTAGAAACTCCATAGGAATGCAGAGATCCATGTTAGCACTGGAGAGGATCTCTGAGGTTGTGGTCTCATCGCCAGATGAGGACCTAGGTCCCGGCACCAAGTGGAGAGGAATACTGAGAGGCCCCTCGCAACTCGCATGGAGACTTGACTTTCCTGAGGCCACAAGAGCAGGTCCCTGAGGTCCCCGTCATAACTTGAGAGGAACCCCAACTTTCCTGCCACAACTCAAGAAAACCCAGGAGATTCTATGTGAGATGAGGCCCTTTTCTGCTGTGGCTTCTGGAGAGAAATCCCACCTTTCCTGTTGCGCCTTGAAAGGTCCTTGACACCGTTGATGCAACTCAAGAAGTTCCCTGACATACCCATTTCCACTAGAGGAACACCGAGGGTCATGGCAAGACTCAAGAAGAGCCCCGTTTTTCCATCCTCATCTAGAGATGAGGGTCCCTTTCCCTGCTTCGTTGGGAAAGGAATCCCGGTTTTCCCATCGCACCTCAAGAGGAGGCGGTCTCAACTTGAAAGTCAAGAGGAATCCAGGGGTCGTGACAATATTCCAAAAGGCCCCAATGTCCCAGTCCACTCCAGATACACCTGATTCCCCTGCACTGACTCGACTGTCACCCTGTCACTCATCATGTTGTGAGTATTGACTCACAACATGATGGTATATGTAACAGCCCTTTGGGACCTCGAGAGAAAGCCACAGTTCCCTATGTCAACTCGACAGGTAATATGACACTACTGTTACCCAGCTCGAGAGGAAAGCATGCTTGCATGTCTCCATACGAGACTAGGCCTGACTCTCCTGCACTGTCTTGATGGTCACCCCAAGGTTCGACTCAAAACACGCCCTGTGACAGCCCTGTGGCACCTCGAGAGAAAGCCACCAATCACTATGTCAACTCGACAGGAAGCCTGACACTGCTTTTCCAGCTCGAGAGGAAAGTAGAATTGCATGTCTCCACATGAGACGAGGCCTGATACCCCTGTGGAAACTCCAGAGGAACCCCGTGATCCATGTCAGCACTTGAGAGGAATCCTGAGGTTCTGGCCTGAACTCTAGATGAGGACCGCAGCACCAGCAGCAACTGGACAGGAATCCCAAGAGGCCCCTCGAAACTCATATGGAAACTGGACTTTCCTGAGGCCATATGAGCGGGTCCCTGAGGTCATCTTCGTAAATTGAGTGGAACCCCAATTTTCCTGCCGCAACTCCAGAAAAACCAGGACATTTTCCCCTCCAAGCAAGATGAAGCCCTTTTCCACTGCGGCGTCTCAAGAGAATCCCCACCTTCACTCTTGAGCCTCGAAAGGGTCCTTGACACCTTTTAGGCACCACAAGAAGTTCCCCTAATAAACCATCTCCACTTGAGAGGAACACCGAGGGTCCAGCCACAAGTCAGGAAGAGCCCCGGTTTTCCCTCGTCATCTCGAGATGAGGGTCCATTTCCCTGCTTCGTCGGGAAAGGAATCCCAGCATTCCTGCCACACATCAAAAGGCTGCAGTCTCAACTTGAACCTCGAAAGGAACTCCAGGGGTTGTGCGACCATTCCAAAAGACACCATGTCCCAATCCACCCCAGATACACCTGACTCCCCTTTAATAACCCTACGGACACCCCGAGGACCGACTCAAAACACGATATCAGGGGTAACAACCTTGTGGAAGCTCAAGGGAAAGACATCGATCCCTATGTCAACTTGACAGGAAGCCTGACACTGCTTTTCCAGCTTGAGAGGAAAGCGGGCTTGCATGTCTCCACACTAAAAGAGGCCTGACTCCCATGTGGAAACTCAAGAGATATCCAGAGATCCATCTCAGCACTGGAGAAGAAACCTGAGGTTCTGGCCTCAAATTCAGATGAGGACCGTGAGCCCGGCAGTGACTGGAGATGAATCCCGAGAGGGCCCTCACAATGCACATGGAGACTGAACTTTCCTGAGGCCACTTGAGTGGGCCCTGAGGTCATCTTCATAACTCAAGTGGAACCCCAAGTTTCCTGCTGCAACTAGAGAAAAAACCAGATTTTCTCCTCCATGCGAGAGGAGGCCCTTTACGCTGTGGTGTCTCGAGTGAAATCCCACCTTCCCTCTAGAGCCTCGAAAGGGTTCTTGACACCCTTGAGGCAAATCAAGAAGTTCCCCGACATACTCGTCTCCACTTGAGGGGAACAGCAAGTGTCCCGCCACAACTCAAGAAGAGCCCTGGTTTTCCCTCCTCATCTCGAGATGAATGTCCATTTCCCTGCTTCGTCAGGAAAGGAATCCCAGCATTCCCGTCACACCTCAAGAGGAGGCGGTTTCAACTTGAACCTCGAGAGGAACTGCAGGGGTCGTGCCACAATTCCAAAAGACCCCAAAGTCCCAATCCACTCCAGATACACCTGACTCCCCTGTACTGACTCTACGATCAACCCAGGGATGGACTCAAAACACGATGGTAGATGTGACAGCACTGTGGCAGTTACAGAGAAAGCCACCAATGCCTATGTCAACTTGACAGGAAGCCTGACGCTGCTTTCCCATCTCGAGAGGAAAGCAGACTTGCAAGTCTCCACACGAGGTGAGGCCTGACTCCCCTGTGGAAACTCCAGAGGAACACCGAGATCCATGTCAGCACTGGAGAGGAACCCTGAGGTTATGGCTTCAACTCGAGATGTGGACTATGGTCACAAAAGTGACTGGTGAGCAATCCCGAGAGGCCCATTGCAACTTGCATGGAGATTGGACTTTCCTGAGGCCAAAGAGTGGGTCCCTGACATCCCCGTCATAACTCTAAAGGAACAAGCCCCGACATACTCGTCTCCACTTGAGGGGAACAGCAAGTGTCCCGCCACAACTCAAGAAGAGCCCTGGTTTTCCCTCCTCATCTCGAGATGAATGTCCATTTCCCTGCTTCGTCAGGAAAGGAATCCCAGCATTCCCGTCACACCTCAAGAGGAGGCGGTTTCAACTTGAACCTCGAGAGGAACTGCAGGGGTCGTGCCACAATTCCAAAAGACCCCAAAGTCCCAATCCACTCCAGATACACCTGACTCCCCTGTACTGACTCTACGATCAACCCAGGGATGGACTCAAAACACGATGGTAGATGTGACAGCACTGTGGCAGTTACAGAGAAAGCCACCAATGC
Source organism: Cephalophus harveyi (assembly GCA_006410635.1). Classification (NCBI taxonomy): domain Eukaryota; kingdom Metazoa; phylum Chordata; class Mammalia; order Artiodactyla; family Bovidae; genus Cephalophus; species Cephalophus harveyi. The sequence goes on from SJYT01081053.1 coordinate 17,940, forward strand.
CTATGTCAACTTGACAGGAAGCCTGACGCTGCTTTCCCATCTCGAGAGGAAAGCAGACTTGCAAGTCTCCACACGAGGTGAGGCCTGACTCCCCTGTGGAAACTCCAGAGGAACACCGAGATCCATGTCAGCACTGGAGAGGAACCCTGAGGTTATGGCTTCAACTCGAGATGTGGACTATGGTCACAAAAGTGACTGGTGAGCAATCCCGAGAGGCCCATTGCAACTTGCATGGAGATTGGACTTTCCTGAGGCCAAAGAGTGGGTCCCTGACATCCCCGTCATAACTCTAAAGGAACCCCAAGTTTCCTGCCGCAACTCCAGAAAAACCAGGAGATTCTCCCCTCCATGCGAGATGAGGCCCTTTTCCCCTGTGGCATCTCGAGAGGAATCCCACCTTCCCTCTTGAGCCGAAAAAGAGTCCTTCACACCCTTGAGGCAACTCAAGAAGTTCCCTGACATACCTGTCTCCAAGTGAGAGGAACACCGAGGATCCCACCACAACTCAAGAAGAGCCCCGGTTTTCCCTCCTCATCTTGAGATGAGGGTCCAGTTCCCTGCTTCGTCAGCAAAGGAATCCCAGCATTCCCGTTGCATGTCAATAGGATCCAGTCTCAACTTGAACCTCGAGAGAAACTCCAGGGGTGGTGCCACCATTACAAAAGACTCCGATTTCCCAATCCACTCCAGATACACCTGACTCCTCTGCACTGACTCGATGGTCACCCCGAGGACTGACTCAAGACTTGACGGCTGGTTTGACAGCCCTGTGGATCCTCGAGAGAAACCCATTAATCCCTATGTCAACTCGACAGGAAGCCTGACACAGCTTTTCCAGCTCAAGAGGAAAGCGGACTTGCATGTCTCCACACGAGACAAGGACTGACTTCCCTGTGGAAACTCCAGAGGAACCCAGAGATCCATGTCAGCCCTGGAGAAGAGACTTGAGTTTCCAACCTCAACTCCAGATGAGGACCGTGGCCCCAGCATCGACTGGAGAGAAATCCTGAGAGGCCCCTCACAACTCGCATGGAGACTGGACTTTCCTGAGGCCACACAAGCGGGTCTCTGAGTTCCCCATTGTAACTCGAGAGGAACCCCAAGTTTCCTGACCCAGCTCGAGAAAAACCAGGAGATTCTCCTGTCAACAAGAGATGAGGCCCTTTTCCTCTGAGGTATCTCGAGAGAAATCCCACCTTTCCTCCTGAGCCTCGAAAGGATCCCTGACCCCCTTGAGCCAACTCAAGAATTTCCCTGAAATACCTTTCTCCACTTGAGAGGAACAACGAGGGGCCTGCCACAACTCATGAAGTGTCCCTGTTTTCCCTCCTCATCTTGAAATGATGGTCCATTTCCCTGCTTCGTTGGGAAATGAATCCTGGTGTTCCCGTGACACCTCAAGTGGAGGTGATCTCCCCTTGAACTTCGAGAGGAACTCCAGGGGATGTGCCACAATTCCAAGAGATGCTGATGTCCCAATCCACTCCAGATACACCTGTCTCCCCTGCACTGACTTGAGGGTCACTCCAAGGATCCACTCAAAACACGATGGCAGGTGTGAGAGCCCTGTGGCACTTTGAGAGAAAGCCACCGATCCCTATGTCAACTTGACAGGAAAACTGAGACTGCTTTGACAGCTCGAGAGGAAAGCAGACTTGCATGTCTCCACACAAGACGAGGTCTGCCTCCCTTGTGTAAATGCCAGAGGAAACCCGAGATCCATGTCAAGACTGGAGTAGAAACCTGAGGTACCGGCCTCAACTCCAGATGAGGACCTCGGCCCCAGCAGTGACTGGAGAGGAATCCCAAGAGGCCCATCGCAACTCACATGGAGACTGGACTTTCCTGAGGCAACACGAGCGGGTCCCTGAAGTCCCCGTCATAACTCGAGAGGAACGCCATCTTTCCTGCCACAACTCGAGAAAAACAAGCAGATTCTCCCCTCAACGTGAGATGAGGCCCTTTTCAGTGGCGGCGCCTCAAGAGAAATCCCACCTTCCCTCTTGAGCCTCGAAAGGGTCCCTAAAGCCCTTGAGGCAACTCAAGAAGTTCCCCAACATACCCATTTCCACTCGAGGGGAACACCGAGGGTCCCACCACAACTCAAGAAGAGCCCTGGCTTTCCCTCCTCATCTCGAGATAACGGTCCATTTCCATGCTTCGTCGGGAAAGGATTCCCGACGTTCCTGTCGCACCTCAAGTGGAGGCGATCTCAACTTGAAACTCGAGAGGAACTCCAGGGGTCATGCAACAATTGCAAAAGACCCCAATTTCCCAATCCACTCCAGATACATCTGACTCCCCTGCACTGTCTCGACACTCTCCCCGAGGATTGACGCAAAACCCGATGACAGGTGTGACACCTCGAGAGAAAGCCATCGGTCCCTATGGCAACTCAACAGGAATACTGCCACTGCTCTTCCAGCTCGAAAGGAAAGCAGACTTGCATGTCTCCATACGAGAGGAGGACTGACTCTCCTGCGGAAACTCCAGAGGAACCCCGAGATCCATGTCAACACTGGACAGGAACCCTGAGGTTCTGGCATCAACTCCAGATGAGGACTGCGGCCTCGGCAGAGACTGGAGAGGAATCCCGAGAGGTCTCTTGCAACTCGCATGGAAATTGGACTTTCCTGAAGACACACAAGCAGGTCCCTGAGGTCTCCGTTGTAACTTTAGTGGAGCCTCATTTTTCCTGCTGCAACTCGAGACAAACCAGGAGATTCTCCCCTCCAGGCGAGATGAGGTCCTTTTCCACTGTGGCGTCTCGAGAGAAATCCCACCTTCCCTCTTGAGTCTCTAAAGGGTCCTTGACACCCTTGAGGCAACTCGAGACGTTCCCTGACATACCCGTCTCCACTCAAGAGGAACACCAATGGTCCCATCACAACTCAAGAAAAGCCCCAGTTTTCCCTCCTCATCTAGAGATGAGGGTCCAGTTCCCTGCTTCGTCGGCAAAGGAATCCCGGTGTTCGTGTTGCACCTCAAGAGGAGGCAGTCACAACTTCAACCTAGAGAAGAACTCCAGGGGATGTGCCACCATTCCAAAAGACCCAGCTTCCCAATCCACTCCATATACAACTGAATCCCCTGCACTGACTCGACGGTCACCTCGAGAACCGACTCAAAACACGATGGCTGGTGTCACAGCCCTGTGGCACCTTGAGAGAAAGCCACCGATCCCTATGTCAACACGACAGGAAGGCTGACAATGCTTTTCCAGCTTGAGAGGAAAATGGAATTGCATGTCTCCATGGGAGACGAGGCCTGACTCCCCTATGGAAACTCCAGAGGAACCCCAAGATCCATGTCAGCACTGGAGAGGAACCCTGAGGTTCCGGCCTCAACTCCAGATGAGGACCGTGGCCCCGGCAGTGACTGGAGAGGAATCCTGAGAGGCCGCTCGCAACTCACGTGGAGACTGGACTTTCCTGAGGCCACACGAGTGGGTCCCTGAGTTCCCCATTGTAACTCGAGAGGAACCCCAAGTTTTCTGCCCCAACTCGAGAAAAACCAGGAGATTCTCCCATCAATGCAAGATGAGTCCCTTTTCCTCTGAGGCGTCTCGAGAGAAATCCCACTTTTCCTCCTGAGCCTGAAAGGATCCCTGACACCCTTGAGCCAACTCAAGAATTTCCCCGACATATCCATCTCCACTCAAGAGTAGCACCGAGGGTCCCTCCACAACTCATGAAGAGCCCCAGTTTTCCCACCTCATCTCAAGATGAGGGTCCATTTCCGTGCTTCGTTGGGAAAGGATTCCCGACATTCCTGTTGCACCTTAACTGGAGGCGGTCTCAACTTGAAACTAGAGAGGAACTCCAGGGTTCGTGCAATAATTGCAAAAGACCCCAATTTCCCAATCCACTCCAGATGCATTTGACTCCCCTGCACTGTCTCGACAGTCTCCCTGAGGATTGATGCAAAACATGATGGCAGGTGTGACACCTCAAGAGAAAGCCACCAGTCCCTATGGCAACTCGACAGGAAGAATGACACTGCTCTTCCAGCTCAAGAGGAAAGCGGACTTGCATGTCTCCATGCGAGACGAGGCCTGACTCCCCTGTGGAAACTCCAGAGGAATCCCAAGATCCATGTCAGCACTGGAGAGGAACCCTGAGCTACCGGCCTTAACTTCAGATGAGGACCTCGGCCTGGCAGCGACTGGAGAGGAATCCCGAGAGTGCCCTCACAACTCACATGAAGACTGGACTTTCCTGAGGCAACACGAGCAGGTCCCAAAGGCCCAGTGGTAACTTGAGAGGAACCTCAAGTTTCCTGCCACAACTCGAAGAAAACCAGGAAATTCACCCCTCAACACGAGATGAGGTCTTTTTCTGCTTTGGTGTCTCAAGGGAAATCCCACACTCCCTCTAGTTCCTCAAATGTGTCCTTGACACCCTTGAGGCAACTCAGGAAGTTCCCTGACATACCTGTCTCCACTCGAGAGGAACACAGAGGGTCCTGTTACAACTCAAGCAGAGCCCCAGGTTTCCCTCCTCAACTCGAGATGAGGGTACATTTCCCTGCTTCATCAGGAAAGGAATCCCGGCATTCCTGTCACTCCTCAAGTGGAGCTGGTCTCAACTTGAACCTCAAAAGGAACTCCAGGGGTCGTGCCACCATTCCAAAAGACCCTGACATCCCAATCCACTCCAGATACAACTAGCTCCCCTGCACTGACTCGACGGTCACACTGAGGACCGACTCAAAACACGATGAATGGTATGACAGCCCTGTGGCCCCTCAAGAGAAACCCATTGATCCCTATGTCAACTCGACAGGAAGCCTGACACAGCTTTTCCAGCTCGAGTGGAAAGCAGACTTGCATATCTCCACACAAGACGAGGCCTGACTCTACTGTGGAAACTCCAGAGGAACCCCTAGGTCCATATCAGCACTGGAGAGGAACCCTGTGGTTCCGGCCTCACCTTGAGATGAGGACCACGGCTCTGGCAGCGACTGGAGAATAATCCTGAGAGGCCCCTTGCAACTCTCATGGAGACTCTTCTTTCCTGAGGCCACATGAGCAGATCCCTGAGGTCCCGTCATACCTCAAGAGGAACCCCAAGTATCCTGCCACAACTGGAGAAAAATCAGGAGATTCTCCCTTCAAAGCGAGATGAGGCCCTTTTCCTCAGAGGAGTCTCGAGAGAAATCCCACCTTCCTTCTTGAGCCTTGTAAGGGTCCTTGACACCCTTGAGGTAACTCAGAAAGTTCCCTGACATAACCGTCTCCACTCGAGAGGAACACCGAAGGTCCCACCACAACTCAAGGAGATCCCCACTTTACCCTCCTCATCTCGAAATGAGGGTCCATTTCCCTGCTTCGTCAGGAAAAAAATTCTGGTGTTCCTGTCACACCTCAAGAGAAGGCGGTCACAACTTGAACCTCGAGAGTAACTCCAGAGGTCAAGCCACCATTCCAAAAGACCCCGATGTCCCAATCAACTCCAGATACACCTGACTCCCCTGCACTGACTCGACAGTCACCACGAGGATCGACTCAAAACATGATGACAGATGTGACAGCCCAGTGGCACCTCGATAGAAAACCACCCATCTGTATATCAACTCGACAGGAAGCCTGACACTGCTTTTCCAGGTAGAGGGGAAAGCAGACTTGCATGTATCCACACGAGACAAGGCCTGACTCCCCTTGGGAAACTCCAGAGGAACCCCGAGATCCATGTCAGAACTGGAGAGTAACCCGAGGTTCCGGCATCAAATCCAGATAAGGACTGTGGCCTGGCAGCAACTGGAGAGGAATCCAGAGAGGCCCATCACAATTCGCTTGGAGACTGGACTTTCCTGAGAACACAAGAGCAGGTCCCTGAGTTCTCCATCGTAACTTGAGAGGAAGCCCAAGATTCTTGCTGCAACTCGAGAAAAACCAGGAGATTCTCCCCTCAATGCGAGATGAGGCCCTTTTCTGCTGCTATGTCTTGAGACAAATCCCACCTTCCCTCTTGAGCCTCGAAAGGGTCCTTGACACCCTTGAGGGAACTCAAGAATTTCCCCGACATTACCATCTCCACTCGAGAGGAACACCGAGGGTCCCACCACAGCTCAAGAAGAGCCCTGGTTTTCCCTCCTTATCTCGAGATGAGGGTCCATTTCCCTGCTTCATTTGAAAGGAATCCCAGTGTTCCCGTTGCACCTCAAGAGGAGACGGTCTCCACTTGAACCTCGAGAGAAACTCCAGGTATTGTGACACCATTCCAAAAGACCCCAACGTCCCAATCCACTACAGATACACCTGACTCCCCAGCACTGACTCGACGCTCACCCCGAGGATCAACTCAAAACACTATGGCAGGTGTTACAGCCCTGTGGCACCTCGAGAGAAAGCCACCAATCCCAATGTCAACACAACAGGAAATGTGACACTTTTTCCAGCTCGAAAGGAAACTGGATTGCATGTCTCCACATGAGACAAGGACTGACTCCACTGTGGAAACTCCAGTGGAACCCCGAGATCCACGTGAGACTGGAGAGGAATCTGAGTTTCCGGCCTCCACTCCAGATGAGGAACAGGGCACCGGTTGCGACTGTAGAGGAATCCCGAGAGGCCCCTCTCAACTCGCATGTAGACTGAACTTTCCTGAGGCTACACTACCATGTCCCTGACGTCCCTGTTGTAACTCGAGAGGAACCCCAAGTTTCCTGCCACAACTAAGGAAAAACAATGAGATTCTCCCATAAGTGTCAGATGAGGCCCTTTTCCACTGTGGCATCTCGAGAGAAATCCCAACTTCCCTCTTGCGCTTTGAAAGGGTCCTTGACACCCTTGAGACAACTCAAGAAGTTCCACGACATACTCGGCTCCACTCAAGAGGAACACCGAAAGTCCCGCCACAACTCAAGTGGAGCCCCGGTTTTCCCTCCTCACCTCGAGATGAGTGTCCACTTCCCTGCTTCGTCCGGAAAGGAATCCTGGAATTTCCGTCGCACCTCAAGAGGAGGGGATCTCAACTTGAACCTCTAGAAGAACTCCAGGGGTTGTGCCACCATTCCAAAAGGCCCCAAGGTCTCAATCCACTCCAGATACACCTGATTCCCCTGCAATGACTCGACGGTCGCCCCGAGGATTGATTCAAAACCCGATGGCAGGTGTGACAGCCCTGTGGAACCTTGAGAGAAAGATACCGTTCCGTATGTCAACTCGACAGGAAGCCTGACACTGCTTTTCCAGCTCAAGAGGAAAGCGGACTTGCAAGTCTCCACATGAGGCAAGGCCTGACTCTACTGTGGAAACTCGAGAGGAACCCCAAGATCCATGTCAGCACTGGAGAGGAATCTTGAGGTTCCAGCCCCAACTATAGATGGGGACCACGGCCCAGGCAGTGACTGGAGAGGAATCCCAAGAGGCCCTTCGCAACTCGCATGGAGACTGGACTTTCTTGAGGCCACACCAGCGGGTCCCTGAGGTCCCAGTTGTAACTCGAGAGGGACCCCAAGTTTCCTTTCATAACTTGAGAAAAACAAGGAGATTCTCCCTTCAACACGAGATGAGGGCCTTTTCTGCTGCGACATCCCGAGAGAAATCCCACTTTCCCTCCTGAGCCGCGAAAGAGTCCTTGACATCCTTGAGGCAACTCAAGAAGTTCCCCAACTTACCTGTCTTCAATCGAGAGGAACAGTGAGGGTCCCGCCACAATTCAAGAAGAGCCCTGGTTTTCCCTCCTCAACTCGAGATGAGGGTCTATTTCCCTGCTTTGTCGGGAAAGGAATCCCGGCATTCCTGTCGCACCTCAAGAGGCGGTGGTCTCTAATTGAACCTCCAGAGGAACTCCAGGGGTCGTGCCACCATTCCAAAAGACCCCGATGTCCCAATCAACTCCAGATACAACTGACTCCCCTATACTGACTCGACGGTCACCCCGAGGATTGACTCAAAACATGATGGCAGATGTGACAGCCCAGTGGCACCTTGATAGAAAAGCACACATCTGAATATCAACTCGACAGGAAGCTTGACACTGCTTTTCAAGCTAGAGGGGTAAGCGGACTTGCATGTCTCCAAACGATACGAGACCTGACTCCTCTAGGGAAACTCCAGAGGAATCCCGAGTTCCATGTCAGCACTGGAGAGGAACCCTGAGGTTCTGGCCTCAAATTCAGATAAACACCGTGGCCCCTGAAGAAACTGGAGAGGAAACCCGAGAGGCCCATAACAACTCGCATGGAGACTGGACTTTCCTGAGGACACACGTGCAGGTCCCTGAGGTCTCCATCGTAACTTGAGAGGAACCCCAATTTTCCTGCAGCAACTCGAGAAAAACCAGGAGATTCACCCCTCAATGCAAGATGAGGCCCTTTTCCAATGTGATGTCTTGAGAGAAATCCTACCTTCCCTCTTGAGCCTCGAAAGGATCCTTGGCACCCTTGAGGCAACTCAAGAAGTTCCTTGACAAATCATTCTCCACTCGAGAGGAATACCGAGGGTCCCACCACAACTCAAGATGAGCCCCGGTTTTCCCTCTTCTGCTGAGGTCCAGCCCCGGTGGATCCAGGGAATTAGAAGTGGGGACAATGTAGGAGACTGGGTAAGGACTATTTAATTAGAAATATAAAGAGATTAGGAAGGAATAGTGTAGTAGGAAAACTAGTGGAGAAAAGAGGCTGAATAAATTGGTTTTCGTGGAAAACTAATAAAACCTCGAGACAAGAGTTTTCCACCATCTACTTTAGGCCACCGGTGCCCACTTGAATAGCAGAGGGTGCCCCACCTTGGATCTTAGAAGCCAGGGCAAGTAATTAGACTTGTCGAGCCTCTGAGCTCCAGATGGGAATTCAGCCGGAAAAGGGGAGAAAAGAATGATTGGGGGAGGAGAGCATCAGTGCAAACTCACATCTTTATTTTCAAAATCAGCTTATATACCCCACGTTGTACATAAAGAAATAATGGAATATGCAGAGTTATGCAGGGTTATGCAGAGTTAAGTTATGCAGAGTTAAGCAGTCCTGACCCTCATTGGGAGCAGGCTTTCTTTTTGCATAACTTCTCATATACAAAACGTCTCAGGTGGTTAAGATTATCTTCTGTCCAAGAGGTCTGTTAATATTTTTATGTCCCTCTTCCTATATAAATGTCTATCAATCAGAAAAACTCTTTTCCTTAGAAGAGTTTTTTCTTTACTCTGCATCACCCTCAAAGTACTAAATAAAATTACATTTTTATAGAACAAAGGTGCAGTGGGTTATAACAAAGAAAGTACTTAACTCAAAGATCTAATGTTGCTAATACCAAGTCTACTACCTGTTTTTCTATATACCATCTATATCTACAAATAAAGATATGAAAATTTTGCAGCAAGTATTGGCTCAACAAATGAAACCTTTAATCAGTCCTATTCTAATGATTTTGACTCTTCGGAAGCCCCTACATTCCTAGGATGTTTTATGCTTCCTGTGCCTCTCGTGGTCAGGAGGCCACAAACAATCACATGAGCAGCTGTAAGAGTCTGGCAGGCAGGCTAAAAAGCCATCAGAGGGATTTTTGGATTGAAACACTCTTATTATGCCCAGGAAATTTATTATCTGAAAGCTCTACCTTAACTTTTTCCCATAAAAAGTTGGGTGGGGGACAACCCCCTGTTAATGTCAGAAGAGTAGGTAGAAAGAATAACACAGTAAAGCAGGCAGACTCTGTATTTTGGGGGTAGATGTTCAGGAAAATCCAGGGGGAACCTATGAGGCCTGACTTGCCTTGCTCATCAGGCCTCTCCTCATGCCCTTGTCATGGATGCGATCTCCCGAGCTGGCTCCCAGCACTTCTCATCTTGAGATGAGGGTTCATTTACCTGCTTCATCAGGAAAGGAATCCCGGCATTCCTGTCACACCTCAAAAGGAGGTGGTCTCAACTTGAACTTAGAGAAGAACTCCAGGGGACATGCCACAATTCCAAAAGACCCTGATGTCCCAATCAACTCCAGATACACCTGGCTCCCCTGCACTGACTCAACGGTCACCCCAAGGATCGACTCAAAACACGATGGCAGGTGTGACAGCCCTGAAGCACCTCAAGAGAAAGCCACCGAACCCTATGTCAACTCCACAGGAAGCCTGACACTGCTTTGACAGCTCGAGAGGAAGCGGACTTGCATATCTCCACAGGAGACGAGGCCTGACTCCCCTAGGGAAACTCCAGAGGTACCCCGAGGTCCATGTCAGCACTGGAGAGGAAACCTGTGGTTCCGACCTCAACTCCAGATGAGGACCTCGGCCACAGCAATGACTGGAGAGGAATCCCGAGAGGCCCTTCGAAAGTCAAAAGGAGACTGCATTTCCTGAGGCAACACGAGTGGGTCCCAGAGGTCCCTGTCTTAACTCAAGAGGAACCCAAAGTTAAAAAACCAGGAGATTCTCCCCTCAATGCGAGATGAGGCCCTTTTCTGCTGTGGTGTCTCAAGAGAAATCCCACTTTCACTCTTGAGCCTGGAAAGGGCCCTTGACACCCTTTGGGCAACTCAGGAAGTTCACCGACGTACCCGTCTCCACTCGAGAGGAACACAGAGTGTCCTGCCACAACCCACGAAGAGCCCAGGTTTTAACTCCTCATCTCGAGATGAGGGTCCATTTCCCTGCTTCATCGGGAATGGAATCCTGGCATACCCATTGCACATCAAGAGGAAGTGGTCTGAACTTGAACCTAGAAAGGAACTTAGGGGTCGTGCCACCATTCCAAAAGACCCTGATGTCCCAATCCACTCCAGATACACCTGAGTCCCCTGAACTGACTCGACGGTCACGCAGAGGATCGACTCACTACACGATGGCAGGTGTGACAGCCTTGTGGCACCTCAAGAGAAAGCCAACGTTCCCTATGTCAACTCCACAGGAAGCATGACACTGTTTTTCCAGCTCGAGAGGAAAGCGGACTTGCATGTCTCTGCACGAGAAGAGGCCTGACTCTCCCGTGGGAACTCCAAAGGAACTCGAGATCCATATAAGCACTGGAGAGGAAACCTCAGGTTCCGGCCTCAACTCCAGATGATGACCTTGGAACTGGCAGCAACTGGACAGTAATCCTGAGAGGCCACTCACAACTCGCATGGAGACTGGACTTTCCTGAGGCAACACGAGCGGGTCTCTGAGGTCCCCGTCGTAACTCTAGAGGAATCCCAGGTTTTCTGCTGCAACTTGAGAAAAACCAGGAGATTCTCCCCTCAATGCGAGATGAGGCCCTTTTCCACTGCGGCATCTCGAGAGAATCCCACCTTCCCTCTTAAGCCTAGAAAGCATCCTTGACACCCTTAAGGCAACTCAAGATGTTCCCTGACATACCTGTCTCCACTCGGGAGGAACACCGTGGGTCCCACCACATTTCAAGAAGAGCTCTGATTTTCCCTCCTCATCTTGAGATGAGGGTCCATTTCCCTGCTTCATCAGGAAACGATTCCCGAAGTTCCTGTCACACCTCAATGGAGGCAGTCTCAACTTGAAACTTGAGAGAAAATCCAGGGGTCGTGCAATAATTGCAAAAGACCCTGATGTCCTAATCCACTCCAGATACACCTGACTCCCATGCACTGACTCCACGGGCACCCTGAGGATTGTCTGAACACACGATGGCAGGTGTACAGCCCTGTGGCACCTTGAGAGAAACCCACTGATCCCTATGTCAACTCGAAAGGAAGCCTGAAACTGCTTTTCCAGCTCGAGAGGAAAGCGGACTTGCATGTTGCACTCAAGACGAGGCCTGACTCGCCTGTGGAAACTCCAGAGGAACCCCGAGATATATGTCAGCACTAGAGAGGAACACTCAGGCTCTGGCTTCAACTCCAGATGAGGACTGCGGCCCCAGCAGCGACTGGAGGGGAATTCTGACAGGCCCCTCACAACTCGCATGGAGACTGGAATTTCCAGGACAAAATGAGCAGGTCCCTGAGGTCCCTGTCGTAACTCGAGAGGAACCCCAAGTTTCCTGCTGCAACTCGAGAAAAACCAGGAGATTCTCCCCTCAAGGGGAAATGAGGCCCTTTTCTGCTCCGGTGTCTTGAGAGAAATCCCATCTTGCCTCTTGAGCCTCGAAAAGGTCCTTGACACCCTTGAGGCAACTCAAGAAGTTCCCAGACATATCCATCTCAACTCAAGAGGAACATCGAGGATCCCGCCACAACTCAATAAGAGCCCCATTTTCCCTCCTCTGCTGGGGTCCAGCCTCAATGGATCAAGGGAATTCAAAGCGGGGAAGGAGTTGGAGTCTGATAAAGGACTATTTTATTAGAAATATAAAGAGATTAAAAAGAATAGTGTAGTAGGAGAATTAGTGGAGAAAAGAGGCTGAATAACTTTGTTTACGTGGAAAACTAATAAAACCTCGAGACAAGAGGTTTGCACCATCTATTTTAGGCCACCATCGTCCACTTGAACAGCGGAGGGGCTCCTCCTTGGGCTCCCTCTAGCGTGGATCTTAGAAGCCAGGGCTAGTAAGTAGACATGGTGAGCCTCCACAATCCAGATGGGAATTAATCCGGAATAGGGAAGAAAAGAATGACTATGCAAAGGCCAGCATCAGTGCAAGACTCACAAATTTATTTTCAATATCAGCTTATATACCCCAAGTTGTACATAAAGAAATAATGGAATATGCAGAGTTATGTAGGAGAAGCAGTCCTGACCCTCATTGAGACCGGGCTTTCTTTTTGCATACATTCCCATATACAAAAGGTTTCAGGTGGTTAAGATTATCTTCTGGCCAAGAGGCCTGTTAATACTTTTTATCGCTCTCTTCCCAGATAAATATCTATAAATCAGAAACACTCGTTTTCCCTAGAAGAGTTTTTTCTTTACTCTGCATCACCCACAATGTACTAAATAAAGTTACATTCCTGTAGAACAAAGGTGCAGTAGGTTATAACAAAGAAAGGACTTAACTCAAAGATCTAATGTTGCTAATACCATGTCTGCTACCTGTTTTTTCTATATACCAACTATATCTACAAATAAAATATAAGAAAATTTGGCAGCAAGTATTGGCTCAACAAATGAAACCTCTTATCAGTCCTATTCTAATGAATTTGACTTCTAGGAAGCCCCTAAATTCCTTGGATGTTTTTTTCCTTTTTTTTAAAAAATTTTATTTTTACTTTATTTTACTTTACAATACCGTATTGGTTTTGCCATACATTGACATGAATCCACCATGGGTGTATATTAGCTCCCAATCCCGAATCCCCCTCCCACCTCCCACCCCACATCATCTCTCTGGATCATCCCCGTGCACCAGCCCCAAGCATCCTGTATCCTGTATCGAACATAGGCTTGTGCTTCGTTCTTACATGATAGTATACATGTTTCAATGCCATTCTCCCAAATCATCCCACCCTCTCCCTCTAACACAGAGTCCAAAAGTCCTTTCTATACATTTGTGTCTCTTTTGCTGTCTCACATACAGGGTCATCACTGCCATCATTCTAAATTCCATATATATGTGTCAGTATACTGTATTGGTGTTTTTCTTTCTGGCTTACTTCACTCTGTATAATAGGTTCCAGTTTCATCCATCTCATTAAAAATATGGAACGCTTCACGAATTTGCGTGTCATCCTTGCGCAGGGGCCATGCTAATCCCTTGGATGTTTTAAGCTTCCTGTGCCTCTCGCAGTTGGGAGGTCGTAAACAATCACATGTGCAGCTGTAAGAGTCTGGCATGCAGGCTAGAAAACTATCAGAGGGATTTTTGGATTGAAACACTCTTATTATGCCCAGGAGATTTATTATCTAAAAGCTCTACATTAACTTTTTCTTAGAAAACGGTGTGGGGGAGGCCCCTGTTAATGTCAGAATAGTAGGTGGAAAGCATAACACAGTGAACCAGGCAGACTATGGTTTCTGGGGGTAGATGTTCAGGAAAATCCAGGGGGAACCCCTGAGACCTGACTTGCCTTGCCCTCAGGCCTCTCCACATGACCTTTTCATGGGTGGGATCTCCCATGCTGGCTCCCGAAACTCTTCATCTCGATATGAGGGTCCAATTCCTTTCTTCATTGGGAAAGGAATCCCAGCGTTCCTGTCACACCTCAAGAGAAGGCGGTCTCAACTTGAACCTCGAGAGGAACTCCAGGGGTCATGCCACCATTCCAAAAGATCCCAATGTCCCAATCCACTTCAGATACACCTGAATCCCCTGCACTGACTCGACGGTCACCCCGAGGATTGACTCAACACAGGATGGCAGGTGTGACAGCCCTGAGGCACCTCAAGAGAAAGCCACCGATCCCTATGTCAACTCCACAGGAAGCCTGACACTGCTTTTCCAGGTTGAGAGGAAAGCAGACTTGCATGTCTCCACACGAGACTCCCCTGTGGAATCTCCAGAGGAACCGCAAGATCCATGTCAGCACTGGAGAGGACACCTGAGGTTCCGGCCTCAACTCCAGATGAGGACCTTGGCCCTGGCAGCGACTGGTGAGGAATGCCGAGAGACCCCTCCGAACTCACATGGAGACTGGAATTTCCTGAGGCAACCCAAGTGGGTCCCTGAGGTCCCCGTCGTAACTCGAGATGAATCCCAAGTTTCCTGCCGGAACTCTAGAAAAACGAAGAGAATCTCCCCTCAACATGAGATGAGGCTCTTTTCCACTGTGGCATCTCGAGAGAAATCCAACCTTCCCTCTTGAGCCTTGAAATGGTCTTGACACCCTTGAGGCAACTCAAGAAGGTCCCTGACATATCCGTCTCCACCCGATAGGAACACCAAGGGTCCTGCCACAACTCAAGAAGAGCCCTGATTTTCCCTCCTCTGCTGGGGTCCAGCCCCGGTGGATCCAGGGAATTCGAAGTGGGGACGTCGTTGGAGTCTGGGAAAGGACTATTTAATTAGAAATATAAACAGATTAGGAAAGAATGTAGTAGGAAAATTAGTGGAGAAAAGAGGCTGAATAACTAGATTTACACGGAAAACTAAGAAAACCTCGAGACAAGAGGTTTGCACCATCTATGTTAGGCCACCGGCGCCCACTTGAATAGTGGAGGGTGCCCCACCTTGGGCTCCTTCTCACGTGGATCTTAGAAGCCAGGGCACGTAAGTAGATGTGGCGAGCCTCCACGTTCAGGATGGGAATTCACCCAGAAGTGGGGAGAACAGAATGACATGGGGAGGCCAGCATTGGTGCAAGACTAACTTTATTTTCAAAATCAGCTTATATACCCCAAGTTGTACACAAAGAAATAATGGAATATGCACAGTTATGCAGGGGCAGCAGTCCTAACTCTCATTGAGACCAGGCTTTCTTTTTGCATACCTTCCCATATACAAAAGTCTCAGATGGTTTACATTATCTTCTGGCCTAAAGTCCTGTTAATATTTTTATGGCTCTCTTCCTAGATAAATGTCTATCAACCAGATAAAATCTTTTTCCCTAGAAGAGTTTTTTCTTTACACTTCATCACCCTCAAAGTATTAAATAAAGTTACTTTCCTGTAGAACAAAGTTGCAGTGGGTTATAACAAAGAAAGTACTTATCTCAAAGATCTAACATTGCTAATACCAGGTGTACTACCTGTTATTTCTATATACCAACTATATCTACAAATAAAAGATATGAAAATTTGGCAGCAAGTATTGGCTCAACAAATGAAACCTTTAATCAGTCCTATTCTAATGATTTTGACTTCTTGGAAGCCCCTACATTCCTAATATGTTTTAAGCTTCCTGGGCCTCTTGTGGTCAGGAGGCCACAAACAATCACATGCACAGGTGTAAGAGTCTGACAGGCAGGCTAGAAAGCCATTGGAAGGGTTTTTGGATTGAAACATTCTTATTATGCTCAGGAGATTTTTATCTAAAAGCTCTACATTAACTTTATCCTAGAAAATGGTGGGTGGGGGCAGCCCCAGGTTAACATCCGGAGTAGGTGAAAAGCACAACATAGTAAAGCAGACAGACTGGATTTTGTCAGTAGATGTTCAGGAAAATCCAGGGGAAACCTGGAGGCCTGACTCGCTTTGCCCATCAGGACTCTCCGCATGACCTTCTCATGGGTGGCATCTCTTGTGCTGGTTCCCGATACTCCTCATCTCGAGATGAGGTTCTATTTTCCTGCTTGGTCTGGAAAGGAATCCCAGCGTTACCGTTGCACCTCAAAAGGAGGCGATCTCAACTTGAACCTCGAGAGGAACTCCAGGGGTCGTGCCACCATTCCAAAAGACCCCAATGTCACAATCCACTCCAGATACACCTGACTCCCCTGCACTGACAAGACGGTCACCCCGAGGATCAACACAAAACACGATGGCATGTGTGACAGCCCTGTGGAACCTCGAGAGAAGGTCACTGATCCCTATATCATCTAGACAGGAAACCTGAGACAGCTTTTCCAGCTCGAGAGGAAAGCGGACTTGCATGTCTCCACACAAGATGAACCCTGACATCCCTGTGGAAACTCCAGAGGAACCATGAGATCCAAGTCAGCACTGGAGAGGAAACCTGAGGTTCCAGACTCAAATCCAGATGAGGAACTCGGCCTCAGCAGCAACTGGAGAGGAATCCTGAGAGGCCCCTTGAACATGGCTTGGAGACTGGACTGTCCTGAGGCAACATGAGCCGGTCCCTGAGGTCCCCGTTGTAACTCGAGAGGAACCCGAAGTTTGCTGCTGCAACTCAAGAAAACCTGGAGATTCTCCCCTCAACCCGAGATGAGATCTTTTTCTGCTGTGGCATCTTGAGAAAAACCCCACCTTCCCTCTTGAGCCATGAAAAGATCCTTAACACCCTTAGGCAACTCAAGAAGTTCCCTGACATACCCGTTTCCACTTGAGAGAACAACGTGGGTCCCGCCACAACTCAAGAAGAGCCCAGCTTTTCCCTCATCTTGAGATGAGGGTCCATTTCCCTGCTTCGCCAGGAAAGAAATCCTGGCATTCCCATTGCACCTCAAAGAGGCAGTCTCAACTTGAAACTCGAGAGGAACTCCAGGGGTCGTGCCACAGTTCCAACAGACTCTGATGTCCAAATCCACTTCAGATACACGTGACTTCCCTGTGTGACGTGACGGTCACCACGAGGATCGACTCAAAAGACGATGACAGGTGTGAGAGCGCTATGGCACCTCGAGATAAAGCCACTGATCCCTATGTCAACTCAACAGGAAGCCTGACACTGCTTTTCCAGCTGGAGAGCAAAGCGGACTTGCATGTCTACACATGAGACGAGGCCTGACTCAACTGTGGAAACTCCAGAGAAACCCCGAGTTCCATGTGAGCACTGGAGAGGAAACCTGAGGTTCCAGCCTCAAATAGAGATGAGGACCTCGGACCTGGCAATGACTTGAGAGGAATCCCAAGAGCACCCTCACAACTCTCATGGAGATGGGACTTTCCTGAGGAATCAAGAGCGGATTCCTGAGGTCCCCGTTGTAACTTGAGAGGAACCCCATGTTTCCTGCCACAACTCGAGAAAAACCAGGAGATTCTCCCCTCAACATGAGATGAGGCCCTTTTCCACTGTGGTGTCTTGAGAGAAATCCCACCTTCCCTCTTGAGCCATGACAGGGTCCTTGACACCCTTGAGGTAACTCAAGAAGTTCCCCAACATAAACGGCTCCACTTGAGAGGAACACTGAGGGTTCTGACACAACTCAAGATGTGCCCCGGTTTTCCCTCCTCATCTCGAGGTGAGGGTCCATTTCCCTGCTTCGTCAAGAAAGGAATCCCAGTGTTACTGTCACACCTCAAGAGGAGGCTGTCTCAACTTGAACCTCGAGTGGAACTCCAGGGGTCGTGTCTCAATTCCAGAAGAACCTGATGTCCCAATCCACTCCAGGTCCACCTGACTCCCCTGCTCTGACTCCACAGTCACCCCAAGTATCAACTCAAAGCATGATGGCAAGTGTGACAGCCCTGTGGCACCTTGAGAGAAAGACACCAATACCTATGTCAACTAGATAGGAAGCCTGACACTGCTTTTCCAGCTTGAGAGAAAAGCGGACTTTCATGTATCCACAAGAGACGAGGCCTGACTCCCCTGTGGACACTCCAGAGGAACCCCGAGTTCCATGTGAGCACTGGAGAGGAACCTCGAGATTCCGGCCTCAACTCCAGCTGAGGACCTCAGCCCCAATAGCAACTAGAGAGGAATCCCAAGAGGCTCCTTGCAACTTGCAAGGGGATTGGCACTTTCCTGAGGCCACATGAGGGACTCCCTGAAGACCCCGACGTAACTCGAGAGGAAGCCAAATTTTCCTGTTGCAACTCGAGAAACACCAGGAAACTCCCCTCAACGCTAGATGAGGTCCTTTTCTGCTACGGCATCTTGAGAGAAATCTCACCTTCCCTCTTGAGCCTCGAAAGAGTCCTTGACCCCCTTGTGGCAACTCAAGAAGTTTCCCGACATACCCGTCTTCACTCGAGAGGAACAATGAAGGTTTGGCCACAACACAAGAAGAGCCCCAATTTTCCCTCCTTATCTCGAGATGAGAGTCCATTTCCATGCATTGTCAGGAAAGGAATCCCAGCATTCCCATCGTACCTCAAGAGGAGGAGGTCACAACTTGAACCTCAAGAGGAACTCCAGGGGTCGTGCTACCATTTCAAAAGAACCCGATGTCCAAATTCCCTCCAGATACACCTCACTCCCCTGCACTGACTCGCCAGTCACCCCAAGGATCGACTCAAAACACGGTGGTGGCAAGTATGAGAGTCCTGTGGCACCTTGAGATAAAGCCACTGATCCCTATGTCAACTCGACAGGAAACCTGACACTGATATCCCAGCTCAAGAGGAAAGCGGACCTGCATGTCTCCACACGAGACGAGGTCTGAGTCAACTTTGGAAACTCTAGAGGAACCACAAGATCCATGTCAGCACTGGAGAGGAAGACTGAGGTTCCAGCCTCAACTCCAGATGAGGACCTCGGCACCGGCAATGACTGGAGAGGAATCCCGAGAGACCCCTCGCAACTTGCATGGAGGCTGGACTTTCCTGAGGCCACACAAGCGGGTCCCTGAGGTCCCCATTGTAACTGGAGAGGAACCCCAAGTTTTCTGCCACAAATCGAGGAAAACCAGGAGATTCTATCCTCAATGCGAGATGAGGCCCTTTTCTGCTGTGGTGTCTCGAGAGAAACCCTCCCTTCCCTCTTGAGCCTTGAAAGGCTCTTTGACACTCTTGAGGCAATTCAAGAAGTTCCCCAACGTACCCGTCTCCACTGGAGAGGTACACTGAGGGTCCCACCACAACTCAAGAAGAGCCCCGGTTTTCCCTCCTCATCTCAAGATGAGGGTCCATTTCGTGCTCCTTCGGAAAAGGAATCCTGGCATTCCTGTCACATCTCAAGAGGAGTCGGTCTCAACTTGACACTCGAGAGGAACTCCAGGAGTCGTGCCACCATTGCAAAAGACCCCGATGTCCCAATCCACTCCAGATACACCTGACTCCCCTGAACTGTCTTGACGGTCACCCCGAGGATCGACTCAAAACACGATGGCAGGTGTGAGATCCCTGAGTCACCTCGACAGAAAGCCACCAATCCCTATGTCAACTCGACAGGAAGCCTGATACACTTTTCCAGCTTGAGAGCCTAGCAAAGATGTATGTCTGCACATGAAATGAGACCTGACTCACCTGTGGACCTTCGAGAGGATCCCTGATATCCATGTCAGCACTGGAGAGGAAACCTGAGGTTCCGGCTTCAAATCCAGGTGAGGATCTCGGCCACAGAAGCGACTGGAGAGGAATCCTGAGAGGCCCCTTGCCACTCGAATGGAGACTGTACTTTCCTGAGACAACACGACCAGGTCCCTAAGGTCCACATCGTAACTGGAGAGGAACACCAAGTTTTCTGCTGCAACTCGAGAAAAAACAGGAGATTCTCACCTCAATGCAGATGAGGCCCTTTTCCACTGTGGAGTCTCAAGTGAAATCCCACCTTCACTCTTAAGCCTCGAAAGGGTTCTTGACACCCTTGAGGCAACTCAAGAAGTTCTCCGCCACATCCATCTCCACTCGATAGGAATGGCGAGGGTCCTGCCACAACTCAAGAAGAGCCCCGATTTTCCCTCCTCTGCTGGGGTCCAGCCCGAGTGGATCCAGGGTATTCGAAGTGGGGATGTTGTCAGAGTCTGGGAAAGGACTATTTACTTAGAAATATAAGGAGATTAGGAAAGAATAGTGTAGTAGGAAAATTAGTGGAGAAAAGAGGCTGAATAACTTGATTTAGGTGGAAACTAATAAAACCTCGAGACAAGAGGTTTGCACCATCTACATTAGGCCCCCAGTGCCCACTTGAATAGTGGAGGCTGCCCCGCCTTGTGCTCCCTCTAGCGTGGATCTTAGAAGCCAGGGCATGTAAGTAGACATGGTGAGCCTCCACGCTCCAGATGGGAATTCACCCAGAAACGGCAAAAAAAGAACAACATGGGGGAGGCCAGCAGCGGTGCAAGACTCTCAACTTTACTTTCAAAATCAGCTTATATACCCCAAGTTGTACCTAAAGAAGTAATGGAATATGCACAGTTATGCAGGGGCAGCAGTCCTGACCCTCATTGAGACCAGGCTTTCTTTTTGCATACCTTCCCATATACAAAAGGTCTCAGGTGGTTTACATCATCTTCTGGCCTAGAGTCCTGTTAATATTTTTATGGTTCTCTTCCTAGATAAATGTCTATCAACCAGAAACACTCTTTTTCCCTAGAAGAGTTTTTTCTTTACTCTGCCTCACCCTCAAAGTATTAAATAAAGTTACATTTCTGTAGAACAAAGGTGCAGTGGGTTATAACAAAGAAAGTACTTAACTCAAAGATCTAATGTTGCTAATATCAGGTCTACTAACTGTTATTTCTATATACCAACTATATCTACAAATAAAAGATATGAAATTTGGCAGCAAGTATTGGCTCAACAAATGAAACCTTTAATCAGTCCTATTCTAATGATTTGGACTCCTCAGAACCCCCTACATTCCTAGGATGTTTTAAGCTTCCTGTGCCTCTCATGGTCGGCAGGCCGCAAAAAAACAAATGCGCAGCTGTAAGAGTACAGCAGGCAGGCTAAAAAGCCATCAGAGGGGTGTATGGTTTGAAACACTCTTATTATGCCCAGGAAATTTATTATCTAAAAGCTCTACATTAACTTTATCCTAGAAAAATGTGGGTGGGGGCAGCCCCTGGTTAATGTCCGAAGAGTAGGTGGAAAGCATAACATAGTAAAGCAGGCAGACTCTGGATTTTGTGGGTAGATGTTCAGGAAAATCCAGGGGGAACCCAAGAGGGCTGACTCGCCTTGCCCATCAGGCCTCTCCACATGACCTTGTCACGGGTGGGATCTCCTCTGCTGGTTCCCGGCACTCCTCACCTCGAGATGAGGTTCCATTTCCCTGCTTGGTCTGGAGAGGAATCCCGGCATTCCCATCACACCTCAAGAGGAGACGGTCTCAACTTGAACCTCGAGTGGAACTCCTGGGATCATGCCACAATTCCAAAAGACCCTGATGTCCCATTCCACTCCAGATCCACCTGATTCCCCTGCCCTGTCTCCATGGTCACCCCAAGGATCTACTCAAAGCACGATGGCAGGTGTGACAGCCCTGTAGCACCTTGAGAGAAAGCCACCGATGCCTATGTCAACTTGACAGGAAGCCTGGCACTGCTTTTCCAGCTAGAGTGGAAAGAGGACTTTCATGTCTCCACATGACACAAGGCCTGACTCCCCTGTAGAAACTCCAGAGGAACACTGAGATCCATGTCAGCCCTGGAGAGGAACCCCGAGATTCCAGCCTCAACTCCAGATGAGTACCTCAGCCCTGATAGAGACTGGAGAGGAATCCCGAGAGACCCCTCACAACTTACATGGAGACTGGACTTTCCTGAGACAACATGAGCGGATCCCTGAGGTCCCTGTCATAACTCGAGAGGAACCCCAAGTTTCCTGTTGCAACTCGAGAAAAACCAGGAGATTCTCCCCTCAGTGCGAGATGAGGCCCGTTCCAGCTGTGGCATCTCGAGAGAAATCCCACTTTCGCACTTGAGCCTTGAACGGTCTTGAAACCCTTGAGGCAACTCAAGAAGTTTCCTGAAATAACAGGCTCCACTCGAGAGGAACACCAAGAGTTCCACAACAACTCAAAAAGAGCCCCGGGTTCCCTCCTCATCTCGAAATGAGGGTCCACTTCCCTGCTTCGTTGGGAAAGGAATTCCAGCATTCCCGTCACTTCTCAAGAGGAGCCAGTCTCAACTTGAACCTCAAAAGGAACTCCAGGGGTCGTGCTACCATTCCAAAAGACCCCGATGTCCCAATCCACTCCAGATACACCTGACTCCCCTGCCCTGACTCGACGGTCAACCTGAGGATCAACTCAAAACACGATAGCAGGTGTGAGAGCCCTGAGGCACCTCTACAGAAAGCCACCGATCCCTGTGTCAACTCGACAGGAAGCCTGACACTCTTTTCAAGCTCGAGAGGCTAGCAAAGTTGCATGTCTGCACATGAGACAAAACCTGACTCACCTGAGGACCTTTGAGAGGATCATCAATATCCATGTCTGCAATGGAGAGGAAACCTGAGGTTCCGGCCTCAACTCCAGGTAAGCACCTCAGCCACAGAAGCGACTGGAGAGGAATCCCGAGAGGCCCCTCACCACTGGAATGGAGACAGGACTTTCCTGAGGCAACACGACTGGGTCCCTAAGGTCCACGTCGTACTGGAGAAGAACACCAAGTTTCCTGCCTCAACTCAAGAAAAACCAGGAGATTCTCCCCTCAAAGGCAGATGAGGCCCTTTTCCACTGTGAGGTCTCGAGTGAAATCCCACCTTCCCTCTTATGCCTCGAAAGGGGCCTTGACACCCTTACAGCAACTCAAAAAGTTCCCTGACATACACATCTCCACTCGAGAGGAACACTGAGGTTCCCCCCACAACTCAAGAAAAGCTCCGGTTTCCTTTCCTCACCTCAAGATGAGGGTCCATTTCCCTGCTTCGTCGGGAAAGGAATCCCGGCATTCCCGTCGCTCCTCAAGAGGAATTGTTCTCAATTTGACACTCCAGAAGAACTCCAGGGGTCGTGCCATCATTCTAAAACACACATTACACTCCAGATACACCTGACTCCCCTGCATTGACTCGACCGTTACCCCAAGAATCAACTCAAAACACGATGGCAGGTGTGACAGTCCTGAGGCACCTCGAGAGAAAGCCACCGATCCCTATGTCAACTCGACAGGTAGCCTGACACTGCTTTGACAGCTAGAGAGGAAAGCAGATTTGAATGTCAGCACACGAGACGAGGCCTGACTCCCCTGTGGAAACTCCAGAGGAACCCCGAGATCCATGTCAGCATTGGAGAGAAAACCTGAGGCTCTGGACTTAACTCGAGTTGAGGACCTCGGCCCTGGCAGCGACCGGAGAGGAATGCCGAGAGGCCCCTTGTCACTCACATGGAGACTGGACTTTCCTGAGGCCACATGAGTGTGTCCCTGAAGTCCCCATCATAACTCAAGAGGAACCCCAAGTTTTCTGCCGCAAATCGAGATTCTCCCCTCAACGCGAGTTGAGGCCCTTTTCGACTGCAACGTCTCGAGTGAAATCCCACCTTCCCTCTTGAGGTTCAAAAGAGTCCTTGACACCCCTGGGGCAACTAAAGAAGTTCCCCAACATACCGGTCTCCACTCGAGAGGAACACCATGGGTCCTGCCACAGTTCAAGAGCCCCGATTTTCCCTCCTCATCTTGAGATGACAGTCTATTTCCCTGCTTCGTCAGGAAAGGAATTTTGGCATTCCAGTTGCATCTCAAGGGGAGGCAGTCTCAACTTGAAACTCGAGAGTAAACCCAGGATTCCAGCCACAACTCGATTCAAACCAGGAAATTCTCTGCTCAACACGAGATGAGGCCCTTTTCCGCTGTGGCATCTCGAGAGAAATCACCCCTTCCCTCTTGAGCCTTGAAAGGTCCTTGATATCCTTGAGGCAACTCAAGAAGTTCCCCAACATACCCGTCTCCACTCGAGAGGTACACCGAAGGTCTCGCCAAACTCAAGAAGGGCCCCTGTTTTCCCTCCTCATCTCGAGATGACGGTCCATTTCCCTTCTTCGTTGGGAAAGGAATCCCAGCGTTCTCGTCGCACCTCAAGTGGAGGCGGTCTCAACTTTAACGTCGAGAGTAACTCCAGGGGTCGTGCCACCATTCCAGAAGACACCGATGTCCCAATCCACTCCAGATACACCTGACTCTCCTGCACTGACTCGACGGTCACCCCGATGATCGACTCAAAACACGATGGCATGTGTGACAGCCCTGTGGCACCACGCGAGAAAGCCACCGATCCCTATGTCAACTCTGCCAGGAGCCTGACCCTGCTTTTCCAGCTCGAGAGGAAAGCGGACTTGCATGTCTCTACACGAGACGAAGCCTGACTCCCCTGTGGAAACTCCAGAGGAACCTTGAGATCCATGTCAGCACTGGAGAGGAACCCTTAGGTTCCAGCCTCAACTCCATATGAGGACCACGGCCCCCATCAGCGACTTGAGAGGTGCTGGGAGCCAGCTCGGGAGATCACACCCATTACAAGTTCACGTGCGGAGGCCTGATGGGCAAGGTGAGTCAGGCCTCAGGGTTCCCCCTGGAATTTCCTGAGCATGACCAGAGTTGGTCTGAATTTATTGTACTCTGCTTTACCACTCTTCTGACATTCTCTAGAAAAAGTTAACTTAGGGCTTCAGTCTTCTGCATCTGAAAGGAATGTTTCAGTTCAAACCCTCTCTGATAGCTCTCTAGCTTGCCTAACAGTTTCCCCTGGATTTTTACAGCTTGTGAATTGCTTACATCCCCCCAAGCGTGAGAGGCACAAAGCTTAAAACATCTTAAAGATACAGAGCCTTTTCTAAAGAGCTAAAAATCATATTGGTGACGGGTTTTCACTGTTGACTCAATGATTGCTGCCAGGCTTCCATATTCTTTATCTTTTAGGCACCTGGAAGGATATTAATCAATGTAATCAGGATATGGAAAAAGGTATATAGTAGTTTTGATGTTAGCAACACTAGATTTTTGAGTTAATTGCTTTTCATTTGTTATAAATCACTGTACTCCTTTTACTTGTTATAAATTGCTGTATCTTTGCCTTGTAAGAATGTAGCTTTATTTAGTGCTTTCTCAGACTGGCACCAGACTTTGGGAAGATCAACACAAATAAGTCTTCTGGTTGACAAACCCTTATCAGAAAAGGGCTGTAAAATGTTAATTGGCCCTCTGGCCAGAATATGATGTAAATCACCTAGGACTTGTGTATACAACTAGGTATGCAGAGAGAAAAGCCTGGTTTTGATAAGAGTCTGGGCTGCTAACGCTGCATAATTCTGTATTACCCATTGATCTCTATGTACAATCAAAAATGTATAAAAGGCTTTTCTAGACAATATAGGCAGGGCTATCATTGGAAAAACTGGTTTCGCCCGTGTCTCCTCTTTACTCTAATTTCAGGCTGCATTCCCATCTGGGGAGTGGAGGTTTGCCATGTCTACTTACTTGCCCTGGCTTTTAAGATCCACGTGAGGGGGAGCCATGTATAAAAGGCTTTTCTAGACAATATAGGCAGGGCTATCATTGGAAAAACTGGTTTCGCCCGTGTCTCCTCTTTACTCTAATTTCAGGCTGCATTCCCATCTGGGGAGTGGAGGTTTGCCATGTCTACTTACTTGCCCTGGCTTTTAAGATCCACGTGAGGGGGAGCCCAAGGCGGGGCACCCCCTGCTATTCAAGAGGATGCCGGTGGCCTAACATAGATGGTGCAAATTTCTTGTCTTGAAGATTTATTGGTTTTCCACGTAAACCAAGTTATTCAGCCTCTTTTCCCCACTTAATTTTCCTACTATACTATTTCTTCCTAATCTAATCTTATATTTCTAAATAAATAAGTTTTTCCTTGCCTATGCCATTCCCCCTTTGAATTACCCTGGATCCACCGGGGCTGGACCCTGGCAAGTGGCACCTGGAACAGGCTATTCAAAGGTAGGTTCCCCGAGCAATTAGGGTTATCAGCCCTATTGCCACCCCCTTGGAGCAAGTAGGGTCATCATCCCTATTGCTCTGGACAACTAGGGTCATCAGCCCTGTTGTTCCCCCAGTGTTGAGTGTTTGGGATGGATAGGACCCCACTCAGGGTGCTGCAGACCCCCCTGTAGGATAGACAGGGTGAGTAGGAGTGGGAAGTGTTGA
>SJYT01081057.1:0-15834 GCA_006410635.1 Cephalophus harveyi
GAAACTCCATACTTTGGCCACCTCATGCGAAGAGTTGACTCATTGGAAAAGACTCTGATGCTGGGAGGGATTGGGGGCAGGAGGAGAAGGGGACGACCGAGGATGAGATGGCTGGATGGCATCACGGACTCGATGGATGTGAGTCTGAGTGAACTCCGAGAGATGATGATGAACAGGGAGGCCTGGCATGCTGTGATTCATGGGGTCGCAAAGAGTCGGACACGACTGAGTGACTGAACTGAAGTGAACTGAAATAGCAGGGATGGAACACAGCTCCACCCATCAAAGAAAATTGGATTAACGATTTTTGAGCATGGCCCTGCCAATCAGAACAAGACCTAGTTTCCCCCCTTAATCAGTCTCTCCCACTAGGAATCTTCCATAAGCCTCTTATTCTCCATCAGAGGGCAGACAGACTGAAAACCACAATCACAGAAAACTAACCAGTCTAATCACATGGACCACAGCCATGTCTAACTCAATAAAACTATGAGCCATGCCTTGTAGGGCCACCCAAGATGGATGGGTCATGGTGGAGAGTGCTGAAAGAATGTGGTCCACTGGAGAAGGGCGTGACAAACCACTTCAGTACTCTTGCCTTGAGAACCCCATGAACAGTATGAAAAGTACCATCTTTGATTTATTTAATTATATTTTGTTTGTATAGTGTACTTGTGAATGCTATTTATTTAGTTGGCTATATATTCTTTTTCACGTTTTCCAGATAACTAAGACTTAAAAAAATTACCATAATCCAAAGCAAGCTGAGTTGCCAAATCAAGTAAAAGGAAGAATTGAGACCGGTCATATTTTTTTTATCTACAGAGAGCTTCCCAGGTGGCCCAGTGGTAAAGAATCTGCCTGCCACTGCAGGAGATGCAGGCGACACAGGTTTGATCCCTGGCTTAGGAATATTCCCTGGAGTAGGAAATGGCAACCCACTCCGGTATTCTTGCCTGCAGAATTCCTTGGACAGAGGAGCCTGGTGGCCTACAGTTCATAAGGCCATGAAGGGTCGGATATGACTGAGCACACACACACATCAATACTCTGACAGATATTTTCATAAGAACCTCTTCAAACCTCTTCTTCCATTCATAAATGTTTAAAAATATAGCTTCTAATCTTGAGGTAAAGAATTCCAAGGTTTTTTTTTTTTTTTTTTAATATGGCTGCTTCAGATGTAAAAGAGGTGCTTTTCCTTCTGTTTCAGAAGCACGAAAAATGAAAGATAAATAAAGGATTTCATCTAACATGGAACTCACTCATCTGAATGGCAGTTTATTTAGGACAATGTTATCATTCCATAATAACAGAGTCATTTGCCATGAAGAATGCTACAAGATTTTGTTTAGTATATCTTATTTCATAAATATTTTAAAATCTAAGTTACAATAGCTTGAAGAATTAACCTACATGGTTTAGCAAGTATGAGCACACATTGGTAATTTGTAAATTACAACTTTTAAGGACATAAAGGATTCCAGTTTTTGGAGAAAGAACATAGTTTATAATAAAGTTTCAAATTACTTTTGCCAAAAAAAATTGAAGCAACTGTGGTTTAGTTAAAGGTCACATAATTTACTCTCCATTTTCAAATTATGATATGACACTTTGAGGCAAATTCATATAGTTATGAATGATAACATATTGGGAAAGCATGTAGCAATATTATCTTATTATGCTCCTAGGCATTTATTATCTTCTTTAAACACGTTCTACCATATTTTATTACTTAAATAAAATTTTTAACTCGAGGGTGGGATGATTTGGGAGAATGGCATTGAAACATGTATAATATCATATATGAAATGAATCGCCAGTCCAGGTTCGATGTATGATACTGGATGCTTGGGGCTGGTGCACTGAGATGACCCAGAGGGATGGTACGGAGAGGGAGGAGGGAAGAGTGTTCAGGATGGGGAACATGTGTATATCTGTGGCGGATTCATGTTGATGTATGGCAAAACCAATACAATATTGTAAAGTAATTAACCTCCAATTAAAATGAATAAATTTATACTAAAAATTATGAATATTATTTTGTAAGTGCATTCATATAATTTTAGAAATAATGTTTTTATTTTCTTTCTTTCAATAAATTACTGGCTTTGTTTTTTTACCAATATACTTTTTTCCAATTTTTTATTTATGAGATTTACCTTTTAACCTTTTATAATTATAAAGTTTAGTAATATTAAATACATTTGTAATGTGTGCAATCATTACCACTATCCATTTTCATAATACATTTCATTTTGTAAAACTGAAATTCTATGCCTGTTAAACAATAATTGTATTGATATATTTTCCCCTACCCCCATTCCCTGAGAACCATCATTCTCCTTTCTGTTTCTGATACTAATTGCACAATGTGTATCCATATTGTAGTATATTTCAAAATTTCCATCCTTTTTGAGGCTGAATTATATTGCATTGTATGTATATGCAACATCTTGATTATGCATTTCTCCAACTATAAATATTTGCATTGCTTCTATGTTTTAGCAGTTGTGAATACTGTTGCCATAAACATGGGTGTGCAAGTATCTCTTTAAGACCCCCTTCCAATTCTTTTGAGTATATACACAGACAAAGAATTCCTGGATCATATTGTAATTCTATTTTTAATCTTTCAGGGGACTGCTGCCCCGATTTTCAAAATAACTATACCATTTAATTTTCCTTCCAGTAGTGCACAAGTATTTCAGTTTCTCCACATCCTCACCAACACTTATTGTTCTCTGTTCTCTTGATAGGAACCATTCTCATGCATGTGAGGTGACATCTCATTGTAGTTTTAATTTTCATTTCCCTAAATATTAGTGTTGTTGAACATCTTTTAATGTTATTATTGACCATTTGTATATCTTCTTTGGAAATGTCTGTTCAAATCTTTTGACCATTTTAAAATTGGATTGTTTTTATTGTTGTTTTTGAATTTCAGCCTTCTGTGTACAATGGCACCCCACTCCAGTACTCTTGCCTGGAAAATCCCATGGACAGAGGAGCCTGGAAGACTGTAGTTCATGGGGTCACTGAGGGTCAGACATGACTGAGCGACTTCACTTTCACTTTTCACTTTCATGCATTGGAGAAGGAAATGGCAACCCACTCCAGTGTTCTTGCCTGGAGAATCCCAGGGACGGGGGAGCCTGGTGGGCTGCCGTCTATGGGGTCGCACAGAGTTGGACACGACTGAAGTGACTTAGCAGCAGCAGTGTATAATCTAAATATTTCTCCCTTTGTATGGGTTATCTTTTTACTCTATGGAGAGTGTCTTTTGATGCATACATTTAAAAATTTTCATGAAGTCCCTTTTTTCTTTTACCACTTTGTGCCTTTGGTGTCATACCCAATAAACCACTGTCAAATCCAGTGTTGTGAGGGTTTTGTTATATGTTTCTTCTAAGAACCTAATTGTTTTAGATCCTGCATTTAGGTCTTTGATTTTTAAATTAATTTTGAATTCTTGTATATGGTAATGCTAAGTAATTTCCACTTCAAAAATATAGCTGACTGAAATTCATTCCAAGTGAATTACTTTATTTAAGGACATTTGATTTAATTACTTTTTTTGACTCCAAATTATTCACATAAAGAATATAGTCTAGTCAATATTATTTCTTATCGTTGAGTAATACTGAAAACTAGGGAAAAGGATAAAAGGTAATTTTCCTTGTAATTCTGTATTAGAATTTTATATAGACTGGGAAGGAATTATGTCATTTAAAAAGCCTCCTTCAGTGTTGGGAGTCACCTATTTAGAACATTGAAAATCAGTATTAAAATATATGTTCATTGTAGCAGCAACTACCAGAAATAATAAAATTTGAATAAATATGTGTATTAACTTACGAGAGGAAAACTGATTTTGGCCTTTGGGGAATGAGTTAGAAAAGTACATTTGTACAAAGGAGTAGGTTTACTTAGGAGATGAGCACTAGATATGTGGGTTGTAGTAATAAAAAGATATTCAAATGAATCAAAGTATTTAAAAGAAAAAAGAAATAGAACAACACCAATTTTCATATTTCCACTTGAAGATAAAAATGATGAAAAGCCATATTGAAATAAGTATATGAATGTTTATATATATATGTTTAACATGATTTATATCTTTCTATTGCTGTTTCAGTCATGTCCAACTCTTTGTGACCCCGTGAACTATAGCCCACCAGCCCACCAGATAATGATATCTAAAAGATATAATAATGAAACCAATAATATCCACTAATATGCCAGTATTGATACAAATGATATCTTTTAGATATAATTATTTCAGAGATTAAAAACTGGTTGTTAATCTGGTTGGTATCATTATTTAATTGATTAACCTCATTTTTATCATTATTTCAGCTGTCTCTTATACACATCTAGATGTGTATAAGAGACAGGATCCAACCAGTCCAATTGATAATTGATAAAAGTGACAACTTTAATAATTTATGTTTGCAGTTAATGTAAAAGTAGATACTTAAAAATTTAAAATATATTTAGGGATTTTAATTATAGGAGAAAAAGTCAATAAACATATTCAAGACTTCAAAGAGCCTCAACTATCAATTTCAGACACATCAACCTAATAGTGTTTACCGTAATGAACTCTTCTGTTTTTATATACTGCTTTTTAAAAATATAGTATAAAACAATTTCCAAAAGTTTGATTTTTTTTTAACTCTGTGCCTTCTGACATGTGATTCTGACATGCTCAAACATTTTATAAAATGGTATTTTGCTATGAGAGGAAATCAGGAGACTTTAGACTCTAAAATTGTTATTAGTCAAATACAATGTGTATTTTTACACATTCTTACACATATAAACCAAGGCACATTTATTAAAGGTGATAAGGGTCTTCCATTTACAACATGTTACTTCCAAAGTCACCCTGATCATTAGCATCCTGTTTGTAAAATAAGAGAGAACATAGATAATCATTTTTTAGAAATTGGCATGGAGGGAAATATGTCACTTCTGCCCACATCTCATTGGCTATATCATTTTTATAATCACTTATCTGCATGGGATACTTGGGTACTTAGGAATGATCTATCTCCATGTATAGAAAAAGGAAATCAATTGGGGTGAGCAAGTATCAATCTCTTATGTCTCCCTTTATTTTTTGTCACCTCATATTTCACACTGCAACATAAACACTGTAATATCTTCTATTATCACTAATAAAAATAATAGCAATAATGGTAGCAATAAAACACTCTTTAAATACTCTAATATAATACCATTTCTTCACAGAGATCCTATAGTTTCAATGATATTATTCAAGTTTACAAATGTGAAAATAGAAGAACTGATAGGAAGGTAAATTTTCAAATGTTAACAAAACTATTACTGCAGGGAATTTGAGTCAAGATTATTTATTTTCAGCATATGTAAACTGATATTCTTTGACACTGTGATTTGGGGAAAAGTTTGGTTTAAATTTTCGGAATCAGTTTTCTTATCTTCATAATGTGGAAAATATATATATTTTAGAGTTAGTGAATATGTATATTAAGCTGTGCCTGGAAATGGCAAAACTAGTTTTTAATGCAGGGTATCAATCACAATTTTAACCACAATGACATTCTTGCTTTCACTTTCTTCTGTTGTAGAATCAACTGTGATGTTCTTTGTATCATAGCTATTGACTCTGAACTTTCAATGTTATAACTCCACAACTTCGTGTTGTATGCATAAAATACTTTTTAAATGTAGTGTTTTAAGGTGTGGAACTAAAGATAATATATATATATAGTAAATTTTGAGAGATTATCATTTAATAATGCTTGCAAATGAGATTAAAAGACTTGCTCTCCTTCTCTTAGTTAGCTGTATTCCCATCCTGAAGAGGATGAAAACTTTAATTGATATTAAGGATAAGGGATAATCTTAGCAGAAATGAACCTTGCTCATGATGAATCTATATGAAGCAAAATGTCTTAAAAGAAATAAGAAAGAAGAGCTTAGTAAAAGTTTGGTGAAGTGTTCATAAAGATGGGTCTTTTATTTAGATCTCTTCATAAAACATTTAATTGGTTCCAACTGCTCTTCTGGTAAGGATTTAAATCTTTAATATGGTTCTATGTCTTATTTCATTTAGACTCTATCTACCTCTAGAATATTATTGCTCATTAGTTTCACTTATTTCCCATGTTCTAGTCATGTAATTATTTTTACCTTTCTAAGGTCACTTCTGTGTAAGATATTTGTACAAAGTTGGTGAAAATTAATCTCACATGAATATCTACCTTAATACTCAAATGCCATTTTGAGTATTTAGCTCAAATGCCATTTTGTCAAAGAAACCTTGATTTATCAGATTACATTAATGCATATTATTGTGTCTAACATTTGTCTCTGATTCTAAACTTTAGCACTTACCGGAATAGGAAATTATGTATTTATATATGACTATTGAACTAATGCCTTTCTCCTATCAGACTTGGGTTTTTTGGGAGCAGGGACTGTGTGATTTTCTCAGTGTATTCCCAGCTCTTAATGTCCTAAATGGTACATGGCAGAGTTTTGGAAATACTGCTAAGTAAATAGGTGAATCTCAAAAATATTTTTGTAGATTTTACCTTCCTAATAGTTTTCCTCATTGTTTTTCAATGTCCTTTTCCAACAAAATTCACAAAAAAGTGGCATTGTTTTTTTGTGGTTGGACTCGATGGACGTGAGTCTGAGTGAACTCCGAGAGATGGTAATGAACAGGGAGGCCTGGCGTGCTGCGATTCATGGGGTCGCAAAGAGTCGGACACGACTGAGCGACTGAACTGAACTGAACTGAACTTTAGAATACTGTTCACACTGAATCACGGTTGAGTAACATTTCTTGGAGTTGGGCAATGTGATGCAAGTTAGTAAGCTGTGTAAACTACCAAGAATGTCATTCAGTCACCCAGTCGTGTCAGACTCTTTGTCACCCTGTGGGCTGCAACATGCTAGGCCTCCTGTCCCTCACTGTCTCCTGAAGTTTGCCCAAGTTCATGTCCATTGCTTTGGTGATGCCATCCAGCTGTCTCATCCTCAGACTCCCTCTTCTTCTGCCCACAATGTTTCCCAGCATCACGGACTTTTCCAGTGAGTTGGCTGTTCACATCAGTTACCAAAATACCAGAGCTTCAGCATCAGACTTTCCAATGACTAATCAGTGTTGATTGCCTTTAAGATTGACTTGTTTAATCTCCTTGCTGTCCAGGGACTCTCGGGAATCTTCTCTAACACCACAGCTTGAAGGCATCGGTTCTTTGGCGTTCTGCCTTTTTTTACGGTCCAGCTCTCACACCCATACGTGACCACTGGGAAGGCCATAGCCTTGACTTTACAGACCTTTGTTGGCAGAGTGATCACTCTCCTTTTCAACACACTGTCTAGCTTTGTCATAGCTTTACTACCAAGAGGCAATAGTCCTATTTTCACAGCTGCAGTCACCATCCACAGTGATTTTAGAGCCCAAGAAGAGAAAATCTGTTACTGCTTCTACCTTTCTCCCTTCTATTTGCCATGAATTAATGGAGCCAGGTGCCATGATCTTAGTTTTTTTCTTTGTTTGTTTTATTGATATTTAGCTTTAAGCTGGCTTTTTCACTCTCCTCCTTTACCCTCATCAAGAGGTTCTTTAGTTCCTCTTCACTTTCTGCCATTAGAGTGGTATCATCTGCATATCTAAGGTTGTTGATGTTTCTCCTGCCTATCTTGATTCCAGTTTATAACTCATTCACCCCAGCATTTCTCATGATGTGCTCAGCATATTAGTTAAATAAACAGGGTGCCATCAGACAGCCCTGTTGTACTCCTTTCTTAATCCTGAAAAAATCAGTTTTTCCATACAGGGTTCTAACCTTTGCTTCTTGAACTGCATACAGGTTTTTCAGGAGATAGGTAAGATGGTCTGATATTCACATCTCTTTAAGAGCTTTCCACAGTTTATTATGATCCACATAGTCAAATACTTCAGCATAGTTGATGAAACAGAGGTAGATGATTTTCTGGAATTCCCCAATTTCTCTGTGACACAGCAAGTGTTGGCAATTTGATTTCTTATTCCTCTGCCTTTTCTCTCAGCCATGCTATGTAAGGCCACCAAAGATGAATGGGTAATAGTGAAGAGTTTTGACAAAAAGTGATCCACATAGTATTCTTTCCTTGAGAATCCCATGAACAGTATAAAAATGCAAAATGATAGGATACTGAAAGGGGAACTCTCCAGGTTGGTAGGTGCCCAATATGCTACTGGAGATAAGTGGATAAATAATTCCAGAAAGAATGAAGGGATGGAGCCAAAGTAAACAGTAAACTTCCAGATGTTCAAGCTGGTTTTAGAAAAGGCAGAGGAACCAGAGATCAAATTGACAACATCTGCTGAATCATTGAAAAATCAAGAGAGTTCCAGAAAAACATCTATTTCTGCTTTATTGACTATGCCAAAGGCTTTGTGTGGATCACAATAAACTGTGGAAAATTCTGAAAGAGATGGGAATAGCATACCACCTGACCTGCCTCTTGAGAAACCTATATGCAGGTCCAGAAGCAACCGTTAGAACAGGACATGGAAAAACAGACAAGTTCCAAACAGGAAACCGAGTACATCAAGGCTATATATTGTCACCCTGCTTATTCAACTTATATGCAGTGTACATCATGAGAAACGCTGGACGGGAAGAAACACAAGCTGGAATCAAGATTGCTGGGAGAAATATCAGTAACCTCAGATATGCAAATGACACCACCTTTATGGCAGAAAGTGAAGAGGAACTAAAAAACCTCTTTATGAATGTGAAAGAGAAGAGTGAAAAACTTGGCTTAAAGCTCAACGTTCAGAAAACTAAATCATGGCATCTGGAAACAGTGGAAACAGTGTCAGCCTTTAGTTTTGGGAGCTCCAAAATCACCTTAGATGGTGACTGCAGCCATGAAATCAAAAGACGCTTACTCCTTGGAAGGAAAGTTATGACCAACCTAGATAGCATATTAAAAAGCAGAGACATTACTTTGCCAACAAAGGTCCGTCTATTCAAGGCTATGGTTTTTCCATTGGTGATGTATGGATGTGAGAGTTGGACTGTGAAGAAAGCTGAGCGCTGAAGAATTGATGCTTTTGAACTGTGGTGTTGGAGAAGACTGTTGAGAGTCCCTTGGACTGCAAGGAGATCCAACCAGTCCATTCTAAGGGAGATCAGTCATGGGTTTTCTTTGGAAGGAATGATACTAAAGCTGAAACTCGACTACTTTGGCCACCTCATGTGAAGAGTTGACTCATTCGAAAAGACTCAAATGCTGGGAGGGATTGGGGGCAGAATGTAAAGGGGACGACAGAGAATGAGATGGCTGGATGGCATCACTGACTTGATGGACATGAGCTTGAGTGAACTCCAGGAGTTGGTGATAGACAGGGAGGCCTGGCGTGCTGCAATTCATGGGGTCACAAAGAGTCGGACACAATTGAGTGACTGAACTGAACTGAACTGTACTGATCCATTGGAGGAGGAAATGGCAAATCAACTCAATATACTTGCTGTGACAACCTCATGATCTGCATAAAAAGTCAAAAAGATATGATACCTAAATATGAGTACCCCAGGTCGGAAAGTGTCCAATATGCTACTTGGGAAAAATGGAAGACAACTGCTAATAGCCCCTGGAAAAATGAAGTGACTGGGCCAAAGCGCAAACGACACTCAATTGCAGATGTGTCTGGTGATGAAAGTAAAATCTAATGCTGCAAAGAACAGTATTGAATAAGAAAGTGGAACATTAGGTCCATGATTCAAGGTAAATTGGATGTGGTCAGGCAAGAGATGGTAAGAATAGACATCTTAGGAATCAGTGAACTAAAATGCACAGCAATGGGCAAATTTAATTCAGATGACCGTTATATCTACTACTGTGGGCAAGATTCCCATAGGAGAAATGAGTAGCCCTTGTAATCAACAGAAGAGTCTTAAATGCAGTACTTGGATGCAACCTCAAAAACAACAGTGTAATATTGGTTTGTTTCCAAGGCAAGCCATTCAACATCATAGTAATTCTAATCTATGCCCTGCCACCAGTGAAAAAGAAGCCAAAGTTGATCAGTTCTATGAAGACCTAGAAAATTGCCTAGAACTAACACCAAAAAAAGTTGTCCTATTCATCCTTTATTGCAATTGGATCTTTTATCCTGTCTTTGATTGGGATTTGAATGCAAAATTAGAACGTCAAGAGATACTCCAAGGCAAGTTTGGCCTTGGAGTACAAAATGAAGCAGGACAAAGGCTAATTGAATTCTGGCAAGAGGATGCACTGGTCATAGCAAACACCCCTTTTCAACAACAAAAGAGACAACTTTACACATGGACATCACCAAATGGTCAGTACCAAGTAGATTGCATTCAAACTTTTTTTTTTATTACATTCAAAAAAAGAATATTAAATTATTATTTGCATTGACTTTAAAATAGATATTTAAGATTAAGGCAAAGTTATATTAATTACATATTTTCAAAGAATAGGAATTTTAACACACCAAAACTAATTTTACATAAAATAGAAATATTTAATGGCTAACTCTTCCATTTCCAATGTAGTGGTGAAAAAACAATCTCATCACCTTGCTTATCACTAGGCTCGCAATTTTTGGAACATGATGCAAGTTATATGAAACATTTAAAAGGTTTACATAATTATAGAATGTTTCTATGCTTCTGTGGCTTCTCTTAGAATCACTTTTGTGGTTATTGGAATGAAAGCCAATGAGAACTACTGTTTATTGAGAAGACACAAATAAGAAACAAATCATTTATCAAATCCTCTGGTAGCAAGATTAACAAACATAATTATGTGCCAGATTTTCATCTCTAACCTAAGCCCCAGTGAACATTTACTTTGAAGGAGCCAATAATAAATTCAAAGGGAGGATAGAATCCATAAGGTGAGAAAAAAAGATCAACATCTGGCTCCAAGCCTTCCTGTATGCAAATATCCAACCAATTACGCAGACTGAGCAATTGAGAATTGAGTTTACAATCTCATTGCAAATTTTTAAAGAACTCCATACTTCAGTCCTTTCATTTTTGTGTGAGTTAATCTATGTTCATGTTCAAACCTGTCCTCTGAATTCTTCAGAGCTGATTTATTTTTCTAAAGTCATATGTGCCTCAGGCAGCATCCAGCTATCAGGTCTCCGCACACCTAGGAGCTAATTGGTGGAACTGCTTTCCATAAAATATTCATTACAGAAACTATTTTTAAAGTTAATTTCAAAACTATTTCTTTTTTTCATTTTAATCTCAAATATTGCCACTGAAATTTTATGTGATATCTTTACCTACAGACAAACCCAAAAGGTATTGCATGTTATGAACTTCCTTAAAGGTAGTGTGACTTCACAGTCAGTGGCTCACTACTCTAGACTGCAGCTTGACTTTATTGAAAGTTGATACGAGTCACCAATCCCAGAAGACAGGATGAGAACTTATAAATTCATTTTCTTAAAGCACTTTGATGTTTCCATGTATAATGTGTTCTGTTTTCTTTAAATCCTTTGGTCTTGGGGAAAAAAAAAAATCCACACATACATACACACAGTTTGATACTGCTATACAAAAGAAAAGCAGATCTATTTTCTTTAATTTTGTTTTTGTTTATAAGTGATTGTATAATTTTATACTTCTAAAAATATTTCAAAAAATAGCATGGAATTTCAGGGATCCTGAAATTCACTCTAAATAGTTTCTATCATTCAAGAAAGCAAAGGAAGTATGTCCCCAAATCCTAGCTCTAATAAAATTTACTTAATATTTAAAACAGAATTAGAATAATAGCAGTATAGCATCATAATATTAATAAGATAATTAAATTGGATAATAATATATATAATAATATCAAGTGATATTATTATCACAGTGATAATAATATCAATGAATATGTTTTCTGGATAATTTTATGCTGATTATTTCTCTTGTGTCTCAAATGAAAAGAAGATATGGGCGATAAGCAGAATTATAAAATTATTCTGTCTCCAAAGAGATTATAGAACATGAACAGACCAGTTTTCCATAAACTTTCTTCACTTGAATTAAAAATATATAACTTGTGGGTTTATTGACTAACTAATAATTAGAATCAGTCATTTTCTTTTAGATATGTAGATTTCATTGTTGGAATGGACATCTTACTGATATTGACATTGCATTTATACTGCATCTCTCATCACTAGTAATATTGCATTTTGGATGATTTCTTACAATTCATTTTATACACACACACACATATATGGATATGTATTTTTTTATTCAGAAGTTGGACCCAGAGATTTGTTTTTTGACAGGGACCTGTTTTAAAGGTGATTTTCATGCATGTTAAAATATCAGGTTTACTGCTTTTAAAAAATGCACCTCTTTTGTATTTATTTATCTTTTTGTAATTTTGCATATCTTAATTCCTCTCATAACTCCTTTAGTCCATCTGAGAGTAATTTTATTCAGCCTGAAGAACTGGTATTTTGATAGTGTTATTCTACTGGTGACCAGTTATTTTAGCTTTTGTCTGAGGATATCATTACTTGGGTTTAATTTAGGGGCATGTTTTTAGCTGGGTATAAAATTATAGATTTGTAGATTTAGTGAAGGGAGTTCAGTGTCTGAATTGAGTTAGCAAATGCTTTTGGTGAGAAAACAATCAGTGATAATGTGCTTAGGTTAAAAGTTTAAGCACTCACTAATTCAGATCCATTTTAATAATGCAAATATGATTTGTAAGATTTCTCATTTAAAAAATATGTTACAACAGGGATGGTTTTCTTTTTTATTCATTCCAATCAGTAAATGGGGTTCCATTTACAATGATAATTAATAATAACTGAGGTAAATGGATTTCTATATTAAAAAGATACTCTAAGAATGAAAGTAGCAATTCATAAAGAAGTTAATTTCTAAACCTCATATTATTACTATTATAGAACGATGCAAATGCCATTTTTTATTCATTCTGCTTAATTGTTGAGACCCTGTCTCTTATACACATCTTCCAACCAGTCCATTCTAAGGGAGATCAGTCAATTCTTTATACCAAAATGCCTCTTCAGGAGCCAAAGTAATTAATAAAAACTTATCAATTCATATTATCATTGCAAAACAAAATAAGGCAGAAGACTGCTTAAAATTATGTAATTAATTTTGCTACAATAAGAAAAAAAATCTAATTGGCATCATAGTCATTGAAATGCAATATGCAATGTATACATATATATGTATGAGCAAAATGGAATATATATATGGGTGCTTTCTCTACACACACACACACACATACACAATCTGAAGTGAGTATAGTAGGGAAAAAAAACGGATTATGACATGATATTCTATACAAAGCCACATTATGATTCATTGCAATAGTAATGAAAAGTTTATCTTTGTGGAAACTCCTTGGCCAAAATGATATTATACAGTCATCTTATCCTTATTTTATGATCCTATTTTTCTTCTGTCCTTATAAACTGAATGATTTCTGAAACAGATTTGTCTTTGGCTAGAATATCCTCCTTAATATCACATTGTGATGGACATGGAAATGCACTAACTATATTTCTCCTCAAAGAACTACTTGTTACCTCAGTTGTTAGCAGACAGCCTACAGGTTTCAGCTCTAGCATAATATTTAATATACCTTATCTGCAGAGAATCACATTAAAGGACATATGCTAACCAGAGCAGCAAACATCCAATGAATAGTTGAGGTATGAGTGCAAACACCCTGCTACTTTGACCCAATGTGGGTTTCCTCTGATGGGTTATATATGTTTCAGCTATCCCCATATAAATTTCACCAAGCCTTTGTTGAGCCAATATTGCAGTTAAACTTTTTTCTCTGCTCTCTGTTTTTTTTCTCCATCTTTTCCATAGGTGTTTATCATTGGGAAACATCCTGTATGCCAAACTCTATCTCAGTGCCTGCTTCTGAAAATCACAAGCTATGCCATGTAGATCCCACTGTGATACTGCAGAAACCAAAGTGCAGATAGGAAGGGATATGGTAGCAGTGCATACTAGGTATCACAAGTTTCCAGATATTCTACCTAAATAGAAAACATGAGGCTATGTTTTATTTGTTCTGTGCTGTGCTTAGTCACTCCATCATGTCTGACTCTCTGTGGCACCATGGATTGTAGCTCAACAGCCTCCTCTGTCATTCGGGATTCTCCAAACAAGAATACTGGAGTGGGTTGCCATGCCCTCCTCCAGGGGATCTTCCCAACCCATGGATTGAATCTACCTTGCAGGAAGATTCTTTACTGTCTGAGCCAGGAAAGCCCAAGAATACTGGAGGGAGTAGCCTATCCCTTCTCCAGGGGATCTTCCCCACCCAGAAATTGAACTGGGGTCTCCTGCATTGCAGGTGGATTCTTTACCAGCTGAGCTACCACGGAAGCCATTATTAGATACTGGTAATTGAAATACTCAGCCTATTATCCAGATTTATATTAGAAAAACAGATTTGAGTACTAAACAAGTGAAAAGAGGAAGAAAAGCAGAACCAGATATATTTGCTTTAGATACACATTGAATCTAGGTATATAAAATTTTTGTTTGAGGAAAAATTAAAAAAAAAAAGCAAAAAATACAGCACTGATAACAATATTTAAATTTTAAGAAACCTATGTACAATTATTGATGCTTGACCTCAGCCCTCAAAATTATTTTTTCCTACCCTCTCAACTTCAATAAGTAAACCCCATGAGCATCTTAATTTAACTTACTTTAATTATAAAAAAAAGTGTTTATAAATACCTGACATTGTCTTATTTATTTACTTGGTACAAAATGTAACTTCAGGGACCTTAGCATCATATGTATCACTATATCTTCATATAATGATAAAAAAGAATTTCCTAGCACACAACAGATGATTCAGCACAGTAAAGACAAAGAGATCTTTAAAAATAGGCCAAACGGAAGACTAAGAAGAAAGCACAAATGAAAATATGGACATTAAAAGATGGTCAGTTTTATTAGTAATAAGGGACATTACTTAATATAAATGTTGTCATGGAAACAGCAAATATTTATGAAGGAATGCATCAGTGGGAACTGTCACAGTCTGCTGATGTGAATATAAATTGACACACTTCATTGGAAAGCAGTAACCTAACCTAGTACATTTGAACTTATGCATACTCCATGATCTTGACATCTTTCTTCTTGGCCTATAAACTAAGTAGATCCTTGTATTTTTTTTTCTCCAAAAGATGTGCAAAATCACTCCACAAAAATAATATGTAGAATTGCAATAATGTGAGGAACTCAAACAGCCCTCAGCAGAAGTATGGACATTTTGGGTTTTTCAAACAAAACCTGACAGCTGTGAAAATAGATGACATTTACATGTATAAGGAAGGATAATTATGATAAACAAAATATAGAATGGAAAAAAATGGAATGGAAAAATGCACAATGAATTATTCAATTAATATCTTGTTCAAAATGTGCTAAATTAAGCAAGCTATTTTTTTCAGGGGTATATACATTTGTGATGAACTGTAAATTAAATTTAGATAAACATCACATTAGGACAGTGGTTATTTCAAGTAGTAAAGAAGAATAGTGCACTGGAGATGGAGTCCACAAAGGGCTCTACATTTATTAGTAATGTCTGCTTCTTGAGCCGGGTAGATTGTTCATTAGAGGGCATTTTATATTTTTCATAATATAGATAATTAAAGATAAAATTACTACCTAACCTTCTGTAAAAACATGGAAAGACTTATTTCACAAAAAAGATACATAAATAACAATAAACATGCAAAATGTTAAACATTCTGAATAAGTATTCTTTCTGAAGCATTTTGAATAT
>SJYT01081057.1:16144-39986 GCA_006410635.1 Cephalophus harveyi
TAATTTTATAGAAATAGTATCTATGAAGTCATGAATATGGAAAATAGAATGAATACCCCATTCATGTAATAAATGCTATTCCATCATCAATGGGAAATAGAAGTCATTTTTATACTGTATTATAAAGTCTAAAAATTAGAGTGCAGAGAAACCTCTAATCATGTATATATTTGTAGTGAAGCACTGAGATAAAACTCTGAACTTATATAGTTAAACATTCTAATGAGGGAAAGAAAAGATAATGATGTATGAGACCAATATCAGAATAAAACAGGAAGTGCTAAAGGCAGATTTTGAGAGTTAATGAAAAAGAACCATATTCTTGCCAGAAAGCTTCAATGTGTGAGTAATAAATCTCTGCATATCCTATTTCTAAGTGTGTCATAAATCCTGATCTCTTAACTAATTTTTGAGTGGAAAGTCCATTCAGTCTTTTTGGCATTATCACAACAGTATTAGTGAATACATTATTTTCACCTCTATCAGGGGAGACTAAAATGTGGTTTATATTCCCATGGAAAGGACAAAGTATACACTAATTGTCTTCCTTATGCCTGTGTTAACCTTCTATCCTTCCACCACAGTTTTGTCTGAAGAGAATTAGACGCTCATACATTACAAAGAGCATCATATTAGTCTACTGTTTTGATGACAGCATGTTAATAATATGAGATAAGCAAGATTGGCTAGCTGTTATTATTCAGTTGCTCAGTCACATCTGACTCTTTGTGACCCCATGAACTGCAGCATGTCAGGCTCCCCTGTCCTACACTATCTCCCAAAGTCTACTCAAACTCATGTCCATTGAGTTGATGATGCCATCCAACAATCTCATCCTCTGTCTCCCGCTTCTCCTTCTGCTCTCAATCTTTACTGGGATCAGGGTCTTTCCCAATGAGTCAGGTCTTTGCATCAGGTAGCCGAAAGTATTGGAGCTTTAGCTTCAGCATCAGTCCTTCCAATGAATATTCAGGGTTGATTTCCTTTAAGATTGATTAGTTTGATCTCCTTGCTGTCCAAGGAATGAAATCTCAAGAGTCTTATCCAGCACCACATTTTGAAAGTATCAGTTCTTCAGTGCTCAGCCTTCTTTATGGCCCAACTCTCACATCCATACATGACTACTGGAAAACCATAGGTCTGACTATGTGGACCTTTGTCAGCAAAGTTATATCTGCTTTTTCATACACTATCTAGGTTTGTCATAACTTTTCTTCCAAAGAGCAACGTCTTTTAATTTCATGGCTGAAGTCACCATCCACAGTGATTTTGGAGTGAAATAAAATAAAATATGTCATTGTTTCCATTTTTTTTTTTTTGCCATCTATTTGCTATGAAGTGATGGGATTGGATGACATGATCTTAGTTTTTTGAATGTTGAGTTTCAAGCTAGCTTTTATACTCCTTTTACCTTCATCAAGATTATCTTTAGGAGGCAGTCCCAAGATGGTGGAGGAATAGGATGGGGAGGCTACTTTCTGCCCCACAAATGCATCAAAAGATCACTTGAATGTTGAGAAACTTCCACAAAACAACTTCTGAATGCTGGCGGAGGACACCAGGCACCCAGAGAGACA
The DNA here is from genome assembly GCA_006410635.1 of Cephalophus harveyi. Classification (NCBI taxonomy): domain Eukaryota; kingdom Metazoa; phylum Chordata; class Mammalia; order Artiodactyla; family Bovidae; genus Cephalophus; species Cephalophus harveyi. The sequence goes on from SJYT01081057.1 coordinate 17,722, forward strand.
GCCCATTTTCTTCAAAAGGAGGCAGAACAAAATATAAAAGACAAAAGGCAGGCTGCCCAAAGACATGCCAAACCCATAGACAGCCCAAAAGTCACTACTGAGTATTTCATTATATTCCAGAGAGAAGAGATCCAGCTTCATCTACCAGAACACAGATGCAAGCTCCCACAACAAGGAAACCTTGACAAGTCACTAGTTCAACCCCACCCACAAGGAGCAGGTTCCACAGTAAAGAGGAACCATGAACTTCCAGCCTACAGAAAGGGCACCCCAAACACAGTAATCTAAACAAAATAAAAAGGCAGAGAAATATTCAGCAGGTAAAGAAACATGATAAATGCCCACCAAACCAAATGTAAGAGGAGGAGATAAGGAGTCTACCTGAAAAAGAATTCAGAATAATGATAGTACAAATGATCCAAAATCTTGACAACAAAATGGACTTACTGATAAGACAAGGATTGAAAAGATGCAAGAAATATTTAACAAGGAACTAGAAGAAATAAAGAAAAGTCAATCAATAATGAATAATGCAATAACTGAGATCAAAAGCACTCTAGAGGGAACCAACAGTAGAATAACTCAGGCAAGATGATAGTATAACTGAGGTAGAAGATACAATGGTGGAAATAAATGAAGCAGAGAAGAAAAAATACTTAAAAAAAAAATGAGGACAACCTCAGAGACCTCTGGGACAATGTTAAATGCCCCAAAATTCGAATCATAGGAGTCCCAGAAAAAGAAGACAAAAAGAAAGGCATGAGAAAACACTTGAGGAGATAATAGTTGAAAACTTGGCTAAAATGGGGAGAGGAATAGCCACCAAATTCCCAGAAATCCAGAGCTACAAACAGGATAACTCAAGGCAAAACATCCCAAGACACATATTAATCAAACTAACGATGATCAAGCACAATGAGCAAATATTAAAATCAGCAAGGGAAAAGAAACAAATAACACAGAAGGGGATCCCCATAAGAATAACAGCTGATCTTTCAATAAAAGCTCTTCAGGCCAGAAGGGAATGGCAGGGCATACTTAAAGTGTTGAAAGAGAAAAACTTACAACCAAGATTACTATACTCAGCAAAGATCTCATTCAGATATGAAGGAAAAATCAAAAGCTTTACAAACAAAAGCTGAGAGAATTCAGCACCACCAAACCAGCTCTTCAACAAATGCTAAAGGATCTTCTCTAAACAGGAAACACAGAAAAAGTCTATAAACTCGAACCCAGTACAACAAAGTACATGGCAATGGGATCATAATTTTCAATAATTACCTTAAATGTAAATGGGTCAAATGCCCCAACCAAAAGAAAAAGGCAGGATGAATGGATACAAAAACAAGACTCTTATATATGCTGTCTACAAGAGGCCAACCTCAAACCAAGGGATACATACAGACTGAAAATGAAGGACTGGAAAAATATATTTCATGCAAATAGAGGCCAAAATAAAGCAGGAGTAGAAATACTCATATCAGATAAAATAGACCTTGAAATAAGACAATGTAAAGAGACAAATAAGGACACTACATAATGATCTATTTCTCACTTCTACTGTATAATCATAAGGGATTTGATTTAGGTCATACCTTAATGATCTAGAGGCTTTCCCTACTTTCTTCAGTTTAAGTCTGAATTTGGCAATAAAAAGTTCATGGTCTGAGCCATAGACAGCTCCCAGTCATGTTTTTGCTGACTGTATAGAGCTTCTCCATCTTTGGCTGCAGAGAATATAATCAATCTGATTTCGGTGTTGACCATCTGGTGATGTCCATGTGTAGAGGCTTCTCTTGTGTTGGAAGAGGGTGTTTGCTATGACCAGTGTGTTCTCTTGGCAAAACTCTATTAGACTTTGCCCTGCTTCATTCTGTATGCCAAGGCCAAATTTGCCTGTTACTCCAGGTGTCTCTTGACTTCCTACTTTTGCATTCCAGTCCCCTATAATGAAAAGGACCTCTTTTTTTGGGTGTTAGTTCCAAAAGGTCTTGGAGGTCTTCATAAAACCATTCAAATTCAGCTTCTTCAGTGTTACTGGTTGGGGCATAGATTAGGATTACTGTAACATCGCCTTGGAAACAAACAGATCATTCTGTCATTTTTGAGATTCTTTCCAAATACTGCATTTCGGGCTCTTTTGTTGACCATGATGGCTACTCCATTTCTTCTAAGGGATTCCTGCCCACAGTAGTAGATGTAATAGTCATCTGAATTAAATTCACCCATTCCAATCCATTTATTTCCCTGATTCCAAGAATGTTGACATTCACTCTTGCCATCTCCTGTTTGATTACTTCCAATTTGCCTTGATTCAAGGACCTAACATTCCAGCTTCCTATGCAATATTGCTCTTTACAGCATCAGACCTTGCTCCTACCATCAGTCACATCCACAACTGGGTATTGTTTTTGCTTTGGCTCCATCCTTTCATTCTTTCTGGAGTTATTTCTCCACTGATCTCCAGTAGCATATTGGGCAACTACCGACCTTGGGATTTCCTCTTTCAGTATTGTATCATTTTGCCTTTTCATAGTGTTCATGGGGTTCTCAAGGCAAGAATACTGAAGTGGTTTGCCATTCCCTTCTCCAGTGGACCACATTCTGTCAGACCTCTCCACCATGACCCACCTGTCTAATCTAAATCAAATTAATTATGATTATACAGTGGAAGTGAGAAATAGATTTAAGGGACTAGATCTGATAGACAGAGTTCCTGAAACACTATGGACAGAGGTTTGGGACATTGTACAGGAGACAGGGATCAAGATCATCCCCATGGAAAAGAAATGCAAAAAAGCAAAATGGCTGTCTGGGAAAGCCTTACAAATAGCTGTGAAAAGAAGAGAAGGAAAAAGCAAAGGAGAAAAGGAAAGATATAAGCGTCTGAATGCAGAGTTTCAAAGAATAGCAAGAAGAAATAAGAAGGCCTTCCTCAAGGATCAGTGCAAAGAAATAGAGGAAAATAACAGAATGGGAAAGACTAGAGATCTCTTCCAGAAAATTAGAAATACCAAGAAAACATTTCATGCAAAGATGGGCTCGATAAAGGACAGAGATGGTATGGACCTAACAGAAGCAGAAGATATTAAGAAGAGGTGGCAAGAATATGCAGAAGAACTGTACAAAAAAGATCTTCACAACCAAGAGACTCATGATGGTATGATTACTCACGTAGAGCCAGACATCCTGGAATATGAAGTCAGGTGGGCCTTAGAAAGCATCACTACGAACAAAGCTAGTGGAGGTCATGGAATTCCAGTTGAGCTGTTTCAAATCATGAAAGATGATGCTGTGAACGTGCTGCACTCAATATGCCAGCAAATTTGGAAAACTCAGCAGTGGCCACAGGACTGGAAAAGATCAGTTTTCATTCCAATCCCAAAGAAAGGCAATGCCAAAGAATGTTCAAACTACCACACAATTGCACTCAGCAACTCCCATGGATGGAGGAGCCTGGTCCCAAAGAAAGTCAATACCAAAGAATGCTCAAACTACCACACAATTGCACTCAGCAACTCCCATGGATGGAGGAGCCTGGTAGGCTACAGTCCATGGGGTCGCTGAGTCAGACACGACTGAGTGACTTCACTTTCACTTTTCACTTTCATGCATTGGAGAAGGAAATGGCAACCCACTCCAGTGTTCATCCCTGGAGAATCCCAGGGATGGGGGAGCCCAATGGGCTGCTATCTATGGGGTCACACAGAGTCGGACACGACTGAAGTGACTTAGCAGCAGCAGCAGCAGCAGCAGCAGCACACGCTAGTCAAGTAATGCTCCAAATTCTCCAAGCCAGGCTTCAGCAATACGCGAACCATGAACTTCCAGATGTTCAAGCTGGTTTCAAAAAAAGCTGAAGAACCACAGATCAAATTGCCAACATCCACTGGATCATAGAAAAAGCAAGAGAGTTCCAGAAAAACATCTATTTCTGTTTTATTGATTATGCTAAAGCCTTTGACTGTGTGGGTCACAATAAACTGTGGAAAATTCTGAAAAAGATGGGAATACCAGACCACCTGACAAACATCTTGAGAAACCTATATGTAGGTCAGGAAGCAACAGTTGGAACTGGACATGGAACAGCACTTCAGTTCAGTCTAGTTCAGTCATTCAGTTATGTCCGACTCTTTGCGACCCCATGAACTTCAGCACGCCAGGCCTCCCTGTCCATCACCAACTCCAAGAGTTCATTCAGACTCACGTCCATCGAGGCAGTGATGCCATCCAAGCATCTCATCCTCGGTCGTCCCCTTCTCCTCCTGCACCCAATCTCCCCCAACATCAGAGTCTTTTCCAAGGAGTCAGCTTTTTGCATGAGGTTGCCAAAGTACTGAAGTTTCAGCTTTAGCATCAGTACTTCCAAAGACCACCCAGGACTGATCTCCTTTAGAATGGACTGGTTGGATCTCCTTGCAATCCAAGAAATCTCAAGAATCTTCTCCAACACCACAGTTCAAAAGCATCAATTCTTTGGTGTTCAGATTTCTTCACAGTCCAACTCTCACATCCATACATGACCACTAGAAAAACCATAGCCTTGACTAGAATGACCTTTGTCAGCAAAGTAATGTCTCTGATTTTGAATATGTTGTCTAGGATGGTCATAACTTTCATTCCAAGGAGTAAGAGTCTTTTAATTTCATGGCTGAAATCACCATCTGCAGTGATTTTGGAGCCTCAAAAAATAAAGTCTGAGAGTGTTTCCACTGTTTCCCCATCTATTTCCCATGAAGTGATGGGACCAGATGCCAAGATCTTAGTTTTCTGAATGTTGAGCTTTAAACCACCTTATTCACTCTCCTCTTTCACTTTCATCAAGAGGCTTTTTAGTTCCTCTTCACTTTCTGCCATAAGGGTGGTGTCATCTGCATATCTGAGGTTATTGATATTTCTCCTCACAATCTTGATTCCAGTTTGTGCCTCCTCCAGCCCAGCATTTCTCATGATGTACTCTGCATATCAATTAAATAAGCAGGGTGACAATATACAGCCTTGACATACTCCTTTTCCTATTTGGAACCAGTCTGTTGTTCCACATCCTGTTCTAACTGTTGCTTCCTGACCTGCATATAGGTTTCTCAAGAGGTTTGTCAGGTGGCCTGGTATTCCCATCTCTTTCAGAATTGTCCATAGTTTATTGCGATCCACACAGTCAAAGGCTTTGGCATAGTCAATAAAGCAGAAATAGATGTTTTTCTGGAACTTTCTTGCTTTTTCAATGATCCAGTGGATGTTGGCAATTTGATCTGTGGTTCCTCTGTGTTTTCTAAAACCAGCTTGAACATCTGGAAGTTTACTGTTCATGTATTGCTGAAGCCTGGCTTGGAGAATTTTGAGCATTACTTGACTAACGTGTGAGATGAGTGCAACTGTGCAGTAGTTTGAGCATTCTTTGGCATTGCCTATCTTTGGGATTGGAATGAAAGCTGTCCTTTTCCAGTCCTGTGGCCACTGCTGAGTTTTCCAAATTTGCTGGCAGATTGAGTGCAGCACTTTCCCAGCATCATCTTTCAGGGTTTGAAATAGCTCAACTGGAATTCCATCACCTCCACTAGCTTTATTCGTAGTGATGCTTTCTAAGGCCCACCTGACTTCACATTTCAGGATGTCTTGCTCTAGGTGAGTGATCACACCATTGTGATTATCTGGGTCGTGAATATATTTTTTGTACAGTTCTTCTGTTTATTCTTGCCACCTCTTCTTAATATCTTCTGCTTCTGTTAGGTCCATACAGTTTCTGTCCTTTATCGAGCCCATCATTGCATGAAATGTTCCCTTGGTATCTTTAATTTTCTTGAAGAATCTCTAGTCTTTCCCATTTTGTTGTTTTCCTCTATTTGTTTGCATTGATTGCTGAGGAAGTCTTTCTTATCTCTTCTTGCTATTCTTTGGATCTCTGCATTCAGATGCTTGTATCTTTCCTTTTCTCCTTTGCTTTATGCTTCTCACAACAATTTGTAAGGCCTCCCCGGACAGCCATTTTACTTTTTTGCAAGCTGGTTCCAACTAGGAAGAGGAATACGACAAGGCTATATATTGTCACCCTGCATATTTAACTTATATGCAGAGTACATCATGAGAAACGCTGGGCTGGAAGAAGCACATGCTGGAATGAAGATTGCCAGGAGAAATATCAATAACCTCAGATATGCAGATGACATCACCCTTATGGAAGAAAGTGAAGAGGAACTAAAAAGCCTCTTGATGAAAGTGAAAGAGAAGAGTGAAAAAGTTGGTTTAAAGCTCAACATTCAGAAAATTAAGATCAAGGCATCAGGTCCCATCACTTCATGGGAAATAGATTGGGAAACAGTGGAAATAGTGTCAGACTTTATTTTTGGGACTCCAAAATCACTGCAGATGGTGACTGCAGCCATGAAATTAAAAGACAGTTACTCCTTGGAAGGGATGTTATGACCAATAAGATCAAGGCATCAGGTCCCATCACTTCATGGGAAATAGATTGGGAAACAGTGGAAATAGTGTCAGACTTTATTTTTGGGACTCCAAAATCACTGCAGATGGTGACTGCAGCCATGAAATTAAAAGACAGTTACTCCTTGGAAGGGATGTTATGACCAACCTGATAGCATATTCAAAAGCAGAGACATTACTTTGCCAGCAAAGGTCCGTCTAGTCGAGGCTATGGTTTTTCCAGTGGTCATGTATGGATGTGTGGGTTGGACTGTAAAGAATGTTGAGTGCCAAAGAATTGATGCTTTTGAACTGTGGTGTTGGAGAAAACTCATGAGAGTCCCGTGGACTGCAAGGAGATCCAACCAGTCCATTCTAAAGGAGATCAATCCTGGGTGTTGTTTTGTAGGGCTGATCAGTTCAGTTCAGTTCAGTCACTCAGTCGTGTCCGACTCTCTGAGACCCAATGAATCGCAGCACGCCAGGTCTCCCTGTTCATCACCATCTCCCGGAGTTCACTCAGACTCACATCCATCGAGTCCGTAATGCCATCCAGCCATCTCATCCTCGGTCGTCCCCTTCTCCTCCTGCCGCCAATCCTTCCCAGCATCAGAGATTTTTCCAATGAGTCAACTCTTCGCATGAGGTGGCCAAAGTACTGGAGTTTCAGCTTTAGCATCATTCCTTCCAAAGAAATACCAGGGCTGATCTCCTTCAGAATGGAATGGTTGGATGTCCTTGCAGTCCAAGGGACTCTCAAGAGTCTTCTCCAACACCACAGTTCAAAAGCATCAATTCTTCGGTGCTCAGCCTTCTTCACAGTCCAACTCTCACATCCACACATGACCACAGGAAAAACCATAGCCTTGACTAGACGGACCTTAGTCGGCAAAGTAATGTGTCTGCTTCTGAATATACTATCTAGGTTGGTCATAATTTTCTTCCAAGCAGTAAGTGTCTTCTAATTTCCTGGCTGCAGTCACCATCTGCAGTGATTTTGGAGCCCAAAAAAATAAAGTCTGACACTGTTTCCACTGTTTCCCCATCGATTTCCCATGAAGTGATGCGACCAGATGCCATGATCTGCGTTTTCTGAATGTTGAGCTTTAAGCCACCTTTTTTGCTCTCCTCTTTCACTTTCATCAAGAGGCTTTTTAGCTCCTCTTCACTTTCTGCCATAAGGGTGGTGTCATCTGCATATCTGAGGTTATTGATATTTCTCCCGGCAATCTTGATTCCAGCTNCCAATGTGGGAGACCCAGGTTCGATCCCTGGGTCAGGAAGATCCCCTGGAGAAGGAAATGGCAATCCACTCCAGTATTCTTGCCTGGAGAATCCCATGGATGGAGAAGCCTAGTAGGTTACAGTCCATGGGGTCGCACAGCGTCAGACACGACTGAGCGACTTCACCTATCACCTATCACCTAATGACCTGGGGAGTTCCTCTTTTGGTATCCTATCATTTTGCATTTTCATACTGTTCATGGGGTTCTCAAGACAAGAATACTGAAGTGGTTTGCCATTCCCTTCTCCAGTGGACCACATTCAGTCAGACATCTCCAACATGACCCGCCCATCTTGTGTTGCCCCAGAGGCATAGATTGGTTTCCTTGAGTTAGACAAAGCTGTGTCCTGGTGTGATTAGATTGACTAGTTTTCTGTGAGTATGGTTTCAGTGTGTCTGCCCTCTGTTGCCCTCTTGCAACACCTACCATCTTACTTGGGTTTCTCTTACCTTGAGCGTGGGGTATCTCTTCACGGCTGCTCCAGCAAATCACAGCCGCTGCTCCTTACCTTGGACGAGGGGTATCTCCTTACCATCACTGTTCCTGACCTTTAACTTGGGATAGCTCCTCTAGGCCCTCCTGCGCCTGTGCAGCCACTGCTCCTCGGGTTGCTCCTCCCAGCCGCTGGCCTTGGCCTTGGGCATGGGTGGCTCCTCCCAGCTGCTGCCCATGGCCTCGGGCTCGGGGTGGCTCCTCAGGGTCACTGCTCCTGGCCTCAGGCACGAGGTGGCTTCTCCCAGCTGCCCCTGACCTCGGATGCGGGATGTCTCCTCCTGGCCGCCACTGGCCTCGGATGCGGGGGTAGCTCCTCCCGGCTGCCGCCCTGACCTCGCATGCAGGGTGTCTCATCCTGGCCACTCCTGACCTTGGACGCTGGGTGTCTCCTCCTGGCCACTGCCCCTGACCTCGGATGCGGGGTAGCTCCTCCCGGCCACCACTGACCTCGGACGCAGGGTAGCCTCTCTCAGCCGCCACCCCTGACCTCAGACACAGGGTAACTCCTCTTGGCCATTCCTGCACCATTGCAGCCTAGCACTCTAGGCCACTGCCCCTGACCTCGGACATGGGGTAGCTCCACTTGGCCGTGCTTAGTGCACCGGCCGGCTCTCGCAGCCGCTGGCACTTAGTGCAATTTTACTTTGAGAAGCATCTCCTTATCTGGCACTTATCTTTGCATATCAGTCCACATTTTGAGACAAAAGATTGTGATATGGATGGAATTCCTGATGATAAGACACTAGTAGATAATGAAACCTATGTTGCCCTTCATTAAATTATCCCTAACCAGATATTAAAGCATGCTCATCAGAATTCAACCATCTAATAGAAGTGATATATATGAGCCCAGATTTAGGCATGTGGAGAAAGCCTGTGTAAGTTAAGCTGCATAAGCCTGTCATTCACCTTCCTGGTACACTTCTAGCTCCTGCCTAATCTTTCTCCCTCAAACTACATGTATGGCCTCATGGGCATTTATTATAAGTTGCCTGAAAAGAATGCATATGGATTCTACATGCCTGTGAGACTTTTGCTGTTGCTGGCCTGAATCAGAATGTTTCAGCATAATAGTGCCAGTAAGAGGAGACATGAAAAGACAGTCATCACCCCTCACTCTCCCCCAAACAACTGACGTCTACCTCTGGAAATAGGTATGCAGAAAATTAAGGGTTGTGGATGTGGGCAGTGAGGAGAATTGGATTTGTAAGTCCATTGCAAAGTAATTTTTGTGAATGAAGGAGTTATTGCATACTGAGATAAGACAGGATGTTTCTGTTTTCAAGGAAAGCTCAGGGCAGCTTGTTGTTTATATGCTAAAAGTTTTTTTTTTTTTTTAATCTATCTATTTATTGCAAGTCTTTGGATCTCTATTTTTCTTACTCTGTTCCCAAAACTTTACATAAAATTCCTGTAGAGAAGATGAATTCAATGATATTTTAATTCAAGTATTAGCATAAGGAAATTTGGGTTTGGCTGACAACTACATCAGCCCTGAAGCTACTAGAAATATTATTTTACCATGTGTTTAGAAATCTTTGTGTATCAGTCCACATTTTGAGACAAAAGATTGTGATTTAAACTTGTCACACTATTTTAAGGGACTCTCCTAGAGTCTTAGAGTCTTTTTTGTCACATGACAAAGTATTTTAGGCCATAAAAGAAAAAAAAAAAAAAACAAAGCATTATATACTTCACAGAATATGAAGTAAGAATGCTAATAAATATGTGAAAAATAATTTTGTTAGTAATCAGGAAAATCCAAATAAAAGCTACAGAAAAATGTTAAATGCCTGAGAGTATTAAATGTTAGAAGAATGTGGAGTGTGGAGTCGACCCTCCAAGATGGTTCCCAATAAGTTCTACTCCCTGGTATTAACACCATTTCCAAATGCCCTCCAAACTAAGTCAAGACTGGCCTATGTGACCAACATGATCAGGCAGAAGTAATGTGCATCTTTTGATACTAGGTTACAAAGGGCTTTGAAGTTTCTGTCTTGCTCCTTTGGATCACTCATTCCAGGGCAAACGAGCCTACATGCCATTCACAGGACATTCAGAGCAACCTTGTGAAGAGGCCCAGTGGAAGTGGGACCCTTCACTATTTGCCTGCCACTTGAATAAACTGCGTGTGAAGTGAACCTTCTAAGGCCTGACAAGTTTTTTTTGAGACTACAGTTCCGAATGGCATTTGATTGTGACCTAATGAAGGATGGAACCAGAACTGCTCAGCTGAAGAGCTGTTTAATTTCTGATCCACAGAAAATGTGAGATGATAAATCTCTAATGTGATGTTAAGTCATGTTTTAGAGAAATGTATAGAGAAAAGTCAGTTACTAACAGGTGAAAAAATAACAGGGTTTATATAACTCCTTTGAAAGGGTAAATTGGTACATATGCTTTCAGAAAAACTTTTATTACCTAATAAAGTTGAAAATATGCATACCACTGTGTTTAGAGAACCCATTCATTCTCATATAAACCAGTATCATGTGACAAAAAATCCATGGCAACCTCATTTATAACAGCAAAACTGAAAAGAGCACAAATATCTGATAACAATAGATAAATTAATAAATAAATGGAATATAATCATCAAATATTTTATAGTAATGAAAAGAATCAGTGTGCACTTGAATGAATTGTGAAGACCTAAGCTAGATTCAAAATAATGATATAATCTGATTCTATTTGTATAAATTTCAGAAATAGAAAATTGACCATATTGTTTAGAGATACATATAAGTAGCAAAAATACAATGCAGCAAGAACCTAGTAGCTCAGCTAGTAAAGAATTTGCCTGCAATGCAGGAGACCCTGGTTTTATTCCTGGGTTGAGAAGATCCACTAGAGAAGGGTGGAGAAGAAAATGGCACCCCATTCCAGTACTCATGCCTGGAAAATCCCATGGACGGAGGAGCCTAGTAGGCTGCAGTCCATGGGGTCCTGAAGAGTCTGACATGACTGAGTGACTTCACTTTCACGTTTCACTTTCATGCATTGGAGAAGGAAATGGCAACCCACTCCAGTGTTCTTGCCTGGAGAATCCCAGGGATGGGGGAGCCTGGTAGGCTGCCATTTATGGGGTTGGACAGAGTCAGACATGACTGACATGACTTAGCAGCAGCAGCTGGAGAAGGGATAGGCTACCCACTCCAGTATTTTTGGGCTTCCCTGATTGCTCAGACAATAAAGAATCTGCTCACAATGTGGGATACCTGGGTTCCATCCCTGGGTTGGGAAGGTTCCCTGGAGAAGGGAATGGCTACCTACCTCAGCATTCTTGCCTGGAGAATTCCATGGACTGAGGAGCTAGGCAGGCTACACTCCATGGGATCACAAAGGGTCAGACACAACTGAGTGACTTTCACTTTCAAGAAATTGATTATTTAAGATGGCATAATAATGGATTATACTTGACTATTTTTCAGGGAATTTTCAAGGAAGAGGGAGGAATTTGCCTTTGAACCTGTGGTGGAAGTGGGGGGCCATTTTTCTGGGGTGGAAGACTTGGTTTGTTTATATAGTCACATGGGTGTTTGCTTTATATTTGTTAAACTAGACATATATAATGAATGCACTTCTGTGTATTTTATTTTATGATATAAACATATTTAATAAATGCTATATAATACTAATATATGTTAGATAATGTTCTAGAAACTTTACAAATATTGATCTTTAATTTTCACAAAGAAAGTGAAAGTGAAGTTGCTCAGTCGTGTCTGACTCTTTGTAACTCCATGGATTGTAGCCTGCCAGGTTCCTCCGTCCATGGGAGTTTCCAGACAAGAGTACTGGAGTGGGTTGCCATTGCCTTCTCCAACATATTATGAAATTGAGACAGAGGACCTGAGTAAACTGTTAAAAGTCATACCACCTGTACATAGCAGAGTAAAGACTCTGACTCAGGCAGTTCAGCTCTAAAGCTGTGTGCTCAGGTACTAGATTTTGTTGTCTTGGATTTTCATTTATTGTTTCACTGTTTGATTTTTATGGATTAGTTTGATCTGGTTTAAAGAGAAAAGAGGGTTTTCCCATCTTTGTGAGAATTTAACTGTGTCTTGTAATCCTTCCATGTTTTCATGGCAAAATAAAGGGTTTAGATTAGATAAATTATTGCAAAACAAGCTTAGGGTGGTGGGAAGACAAAGAAAGTGAAGTTGCTCAGTTGTGTCTGACTCTTTGCGACCCCATGGACTGTAGCCTACCAGGCTCCTCCCTCCATGGGATTTTCCAGGCAAGCGTACTGGAGTGGGTTGCCATTTCCTTCTCCAGGGGATCTTCCCAACCCAGAGATCGAACCTGGTTCTCCCTCATTCCAGGCAGACGCTTTAACCTCTGAGCCACCAGGGAAGTCCAGGTGGGAAGACAAAGACTCAAGTGAATGGGAGAAGATACTTTTAAGAGCAGTGCCACTTCCATCTCTTTTGTTTGTGGTGCATCTGTGTAAAACAATGTACATATAATGTTAAGTTGAAGCTTTAAAATACTGGAAAACACAAGCATTCCTGACATTTTCTCCTACATCTGACATATAACGGCAGAGATCACCATTTTTACTCCTGCCTAGAGATTGTCCCTAAAGCATCCATCCACATTATTTATTTACTTATTTTCTACCATGAAGCATCTTCAGGCTCTGATGATAATTAATACAGTGATATTTTAATCCCAATGAGGCACATCTAGACACTGATCTTGTCCCTAAAATTTGAGGGCATATATCTTAAAAGGAGCAAGATCTTCATTTTATCAGAGTGACCTTTGTGCTGAGATGAGTTACAGAATGTCAGTGTATCTCAAAGAGTTTTAGACCTTTGGAAAGCCACAATAAATAATAGCAGATATGGAAATATAAATAAAAATTTCTTTATTTTGGAGAAACAGTGACTTTTTGTTTAGAAATAGTAGTTTGTGGATATTCAGGGGAAAGTAAAATTAAGATTTTGAACAACTCACAGGCTTAATACAAACCAAATGCACTGAGTGATTTGTTTCATGTAGATGTACTTGTAAAATAAATAAGAAACCTTCAATCCCTATCACCCAGAAGCAAAGAACACACAAATGAAAGAGAATTCAAGTAAAAATCCCTGACAATCTTGAAACATTTCCTAGGACAAATGGAAAAATAATATATGAATAAAGTCACTTTTGTGGTTCAGAAATGTAGAGAGATATAGAATCAAGAAACATTCCAAAGACTGATAGTCAAAAAAAAAGTATTGCAACTTTCAAAAACCCTTCTTATTGCCAAATTTAAACAGTTCTTTCCTTTGTTGAAATTGCTCCAGCAAGAGACAAGACTAGGAAGCACAAGGGAAAGAAAGTAGCAGGTGAACATTTTTATATAAAATAAGGAAATAAGTGATTTAGTTCTTTTTGGAAACATATCTGCTTTATGCATAAATGGGAACTATTTCTATTTTAATAGAGGCTATTCTTATTTTTAAAAATCAAGAATTCATACAGTGAAAAGTGACTTCTCAATCTCTTTTTATTATAAATAGATATACTGCTCAGTTTGTATATGAGTAGCCACCCCCACCTTTTCACTCAGATGCACAAATTTTCCAGGAGAACAAAAGTAGTCTTCCAGTTGACTTCAACAAAGCTATGGGAAAAGCTCATCATAATATACCTTTCTAATAAAATGCAGAATATGTTATTTTAGAAGAAAGGAATTATTGACACTTGCTTGCCCTTAGAATTTATACAGATATGGGCATATCTTGTCTCCCTTTGAGATAATTTCAGATTATTTATTTCTATAAATCTGTAAACTGTAGCTAGTAATGATGGATTAGATATGGACTAGAGTATATATCATTTGAAATCAATAACAGTTTTCTCAATGGTGGTAGAAACATCCATTAAAGTTATTGACTTGCTTTTTTTGAAATATTTCTCCAAGGAAGGGGTGACTGATAATATTGTTATTGTGTGAATCTGTGTGAAATTATTGTGAATTTATAAAACTAGTGAGTCTGTAAATCACTGTGTACTGGGGTCACTATGGATAAATTGTCTGCAAAATACTAAGAGAAAATAGAACTTAGAATTCTTACAAATGGAGTGTAGTGGATTTCTGAGTTTCACAAATAAAAACCTAATCAGTTGTTTTAAACATTTTAGTATATCCATGAAAAATATCATTGATTTTTCTATTTTGAATCAAGCAGCTTTTACTTTAACAACAACATGAGTATTTTTGTCTTATATAAAAGAAGTACGTGCCTGCATAATCTCATTTTCCTCGAGGAAACTGAATTCAAAGAAAGGATAATATAATTAATTAAATGATTTAAAATATTCCTTCATTTTACAGATATTTATTTTGTACTTGTGTGGTTTGAGCACTTGACATATTATTTTCAAAACAATATTTGAAAATATTAATCATTGCTCATGCCACTACCTGCTGTATTCGTTCTTCTGAGTTTTAAAAGTCTTAGATTTTTTTTCCCCTATAAGTCATAAACTGAGGAAATGAAATAGGATAGATTATTGTGTACAACTTTCTTGTCGTAAACACTGGTATATGAGTATAATAACTATGTTTTTAACTTATAGAAAATCATCAGCCAATTAATGACAGTTTTAGAAAAATAAAATGTCTTCAATAATAATAATATTTATTATTTGTATAATTATAGCCTGTGCCCTTCAGAGCACCCATGTGATTTCCCCTTTCCACAGAATCACAAAAGTAGTGTGAGAGAAATCACAGTTTATTCCAAGGATCAAGATTTGAGAATTAATTTACTAGAAAAATTCTGCTAGCACTATATAACAGTACAACTGGCATTTGCTTTTTGTTTGTTAATTTTTTATTTTATTTATTTGTTTATGTGGCTCTACCAGGTGTTAGTTGCAGCACATGGGATCTTCGATCTTCATTGTGGCATGTGGTAATTTTAGTTTTGGCATGTGGGATCTAGTTCCCCAACCAGGGATTAAACTCTGTCTGCCTGCATTGAGAGTGCAAAGTCTTAGCCACTGGATCACCAGGAAAGTCCCTATTTTTTTTTTCTTTAACCTAACAAGAGCACATCATTCATTCATCCATCCATCTGTTTATCCAACCAAAAGCATAATTAGGCATTCATTATATATACCTGTATCATGGTAGATACTGGGGTAATATCCTATATCAGATAATATTCCTGCTTCTACAGTGTTTATGAACTAGTGAGAAAAATCAACATTTAACATAATTAAATAGAGAGCTATTGGGTAGTAGGTGGTCATAAACTGAGTAATTAGGGAAAGCTTGTCTAAAATGGTAATATTTAAGATGAAATCTGAGGGATACAGAGGAAACAGCCAGTGAAACAAAGAAACTGTGAAAGGAGCAAGGGTTCCAGATGAGAATGTAATTCAGGCAACTTTCCTGAGGTGGGGTGAAAAATGACATTTATGAGACAGAAAACTGTTTGGGAGGAGAGAGCTGAAAGCAAGGGTGGCAATACCAGCCCTTGGAGGCAAACTAGGGATAATTTTTGCAGGATTTTATGGGAATATTAAGGGTCTTTCTGTTTTCTCTAAGTAATGAGAAGCCAAAAAAAATTTTGAAATAAGACCTTGACATATTCCAATTTGCATTTTAATAACACCACTGGGATTGGTTTGGAATAAATGGAGAGGGAATAGAAGTGAATCCAAAAGACATAAATGATCTGGCTCCTACATCAGCTCTGGACTCAGCCCTTCTCTTCTCTTCTATCAGCCACACCAGCCACAGGGGTCTTCAGACATTCCTTGAGCCTCCCTAGCCCTTTCCCACCTCAGGGCTTCTCAGAGGCCTCTCTCTCTCTCACTGCTATGTATCTCCTTAGATTATCTACTTGTCTTGATTCTTCAACTCTTTTTGGCTTGTTACCTTACTAGAGAGGCTTTTTCTTACCTCATCTCTAAAATAACAACCCTGCTTCCGTCATCCCGGTACTACTTATCTTCATCTTTTATTGTACATAATACTGAGCTTCACCAGATAGGATCTTCATCTGTTCTATCCCACTGCTGTACTTCCGCACTGAGGGGTTATGCTTTGTACATAGCAAGTGTTCAATACATAGTTTCTTGGTGAAGGAATGAATGAACACCAATACCTAATACCTCTTTTATAAGCACTAAGAACTCAATGATAAATAAGACAGTCATTGCCATCAAGAACTTTATATTTTATTAAATGGAGACAGAGAAGTAAACATGCACCAGATGTAATGCTCAATTACAACATATACATAACCAGAATTTCCCCACTTATAGACCCTTAAAGCTGCAGTGATTGATGACTCATTTCAGTGGTCTAATTCAATCTGTTGAATACATTTATTCAGACAATGTATTTATAATAATACATAATAATTAGCATGATTTCTTGTATGATTCAAATTCAGAAGACATAAATATGGTTCTAACTCATGAGGTAAAATATTAGGTGGTAAAAATGTTCATATAAAAAATTTTAATAGCATATGATAAGAGTTAAAGATACATACATACATGTATGTATATATATATTAATATAAAGTTATGTGATTTAACATGCAAGTAAAATAATAATCTGTCTGAAAAATTTAGGAGATGTTTCCAGGAATATTGCCCTACCTGAAACTAACACAACATTATAAACATAGTCCAATATAAAATAAAAGAATTTTTAAAGATTAAAAAAAAAAAACAAACAAAACTGAGTCCTAATAGAAGATAAGATTTTATTAGGAGACAATGAGAAATACATTCCAGTTGGGAAAAAGAACTAGCACAAATGCAAAACTGAAGCTAGGAAGGATTAGGCCTAAAAGAAAGATTTACAGAAATTTGAGGTATTTGTGAGTCTGTTGTCAGAATTAATAAAGTTTAATTGCTGCTTCCTCTGTCACTGAGGTGTGTGTGTAACTCTTTGCTACCCCATGGACTGTAGCCCGCCAAGCTTTTCTGTTCATAGGATTTTCCAGACAAGAACACTGGAGTAGGATACCATTTCCTTCTGCAGGGGATCTTCCAACATAGTGATGGAACCTGTATCTCCTGCTCTCACTAAACCACTTCAGCAGTCCCAGAGTTAAATTAGGGTCAAGTAATAGATAGCATTATATGTCAAACAATAATGTGAAATTTTGCCTATTTTAAATAGGTATCATGACAATACTGCATTTGCTCTGACATCATGAGCAGATTTGCATTTTAAGAACCTAAATCTGGTGACATACTGACTAGAGGTTAATAAAGTTAAGAAATAGAGCTTGGAAGAACAACAGTTCTTTAGACAAAAGATTATGAAGGTGTATATTTGTTGTTGTAAGTGTGAAAAGAAAGGTATGAAATAAGATATATTGCTGATATAGTTACATAGCATCATGAGAGAATAAATGAAAAAACTTTTTAAGATTTCAAAACAATTATTTATGACTGGGCATTTGAAGGTGATTATTTCTATCATGCCTAGATACTAAAATCTAAACCTGTCAGGAATTGAGGAAATGCCAGAGCAAATCAAGTTGTTTCCCTGGGTAATCTGGAGCTTAAACTGATGAAATGTTAAAAAGATCTACAGGTATGAAGCAAGCCTGAGGCTTGGCATTATTGCGTGTTTTGGCTGCAGGGGAACTTTTCTGTTTAGAGAGAGCTACAGTTCCTGATGGAGCCTAACTTGCTCCTTTCAACTCGGGGCTATGAAAGTGAGTCACAGCCCTGCATCTCCCAGATCAATAGCCACTACTGATGACACCATTGTCTCCTTGAGCTGGACACATTTTCTCCCTTTCAGGTGGCCTTACATGCTCATGTTCTAATCCAATTTGTGATGAGTTCATAATTTATCTCTCTAGGAGAAATCAAGCTGTTTAATATCAAATCTTTGAAAGCAGCTCTAATTCTGTCTACTATCCCTTAAATCCCCTAAAACTGCATGAAAAAAATGTGATGGTTGGGGAGCTTTTACCTTGCTTTCAATTTGAGTGAATAGCCTCACTATTTAAAAAAAAATTAAATGGCTATCATTTATTTAATTGAATGAGTATTAGTATTGCTTTTAGATTTGATATCTTTAAAGAAAAAGTTCCCTCATGATGATAATCTTAGCTGAACTTGGAACACTTTCAAAGAATGTACACAACTTAATAGTCATCTTAAATATACAGATTCCCCCAACAATACAGAGTAAGAAAGCAAAGGATACATAGTTATGTTAATAATTGTCCAAATTTTGTTTCAGCTGTGCAATTCATCTACATCAAATAGCTCTCAGTTCTAGACTACAAATCTATATTTTTAAATGAATGTTGTATCTCAGCATGTCTGGAAGCATATATTAGATAGAAGGAAGTTGGTATTCTTCAGAGAAGTCTCTTATACCCAGTGATTACAGAGGTATACCTCTTTTACATTCTTCAAATTTATTGAACAATATTTACCATGCTGTTTACAAAATCAGAGGAAACATTCCCATCAGACATGAACATCTTATCCTACTTTGATTAAATAGAGATAATCTTGAAAAATATCTTCATTTGCCTGGTCATCACATTGTATTTTTAAAAGCAAATGACAACTGATTATTAAAGAAATAGATTCACAGACCATACCCAAGGAGCAACTGAATTCAATATCAATTTCTTTAATTTCCTCATTTGATTTAATGTCTTTATAAACAGATAATTGAACAAAACTGTTTCTGTCTGTTACCCTGACCTAACCTCTACTCTGGCATTAATGAGGCCAGGAAAAAAAGTAACTATTAGAAATCCTATGCACAGTGACCTAGGCTGTAAGGTAATTTTGTAATGCAGGAAACGATACAATTTCTAGAAGAAAATATAGATGGTAAGCTCCTTGAAATAGATTTTCTTTGGGTTTGACAAAAAAATCAAAGGCAACGAAAGCAAAAATGAACAAGTGGGACTACATCAAACTAAAAAGCTTCACAGAAAAAGAGAGATGGATGGATAGGTTGTAATATATATTTAAATATATACTTCTGTGGCATACTCAGAAATACTTGGGGAGCTATGAGATTTTTTGGTCTGTAGTATGGAATTCAGGTATTATTCCCAGGTCACATAAAAATATTCAGATTTTATTTTAATATTAAGTAGGAAGATGATTTCCCAAAGTTTGGAAAATGCAGGAACAAACATCTGGACAAAAGAAAAGTTTTAAAAATAGTGATTATTTATAAAATGCCTAAATATGTATACTTAAAGGTTTTAAGAAAATAAAAATTGAGAGCAACTATTTAAACAATAAGATAGGAGAAAACATAAAAGTAAAAAAAATGAGATCATATTTTAAAAATGAAAAATAGAGATGACAAAATAAGGAAAGATAAATGAAAATCAGTGAAATAAAACATTAATAAAAATGAAACTTTAAAAATATTTTAAAGTAATTAGAACATTATAAAATTATAAAAATATGTGAAAATAAATGCAGAAGATGACATGAAATGAAGAGCCAAATGTGAGGGGGAAAGGGAACTTGGATGTTAAAATTAAAGGGAGTACAAGCAGTAAGACTATTAAATCATTGTTATGTATAATAGAACATAAATCTAAGATTTATATATTTTATATATAATTGTAGCAATAGCACAATTTTGCTGAAGTCTAACTCATAGATAAACATAATTGATCCCAGTAGACTTCACAGTTTAGAGACACCAGGAGACATGGTCTTCTAAGGCGGAATCATAAAGGAGAAGATCAGGAAACACCTTCCAATTGTATCCATATTTCAACTTGTTAAATTAAGAGAGGCAGAAATCTGGTACAGACCACCAGAGATGATCACAATTTCAAACATCCTGCCTGTTTGGAATGCAAATTCTATTGAAGATTCCCCCTAAGTGGATTCTGTGATACATGTTGTTTTGATAAATATCCATATACAAGGAACCTGAATATGAAAGTTTAAGAATTACATGTCTCCTGATAGAAAGAGTAGAGGTAAATGCAGATCAGTCAGTTAGTCAGTTCAGTCACTCAGTCGTGTCCAACTCTTTGCAATCCAATGGATTGCATCATGCCAGGTCTCCCTGTCCATCACCAACTCCCAGAGTTTGCTAAAACTCATGTCCATTGAGTTGGTGATGACATCCAACCATCTCACCCTCTGTTGTCCCCTTCTTCTCCCACCTTCAATCATTCCCAGCATCAGGGTCTTTTCCAAGGAGTCAGTTCTTCGTATCAGGTCTTGTAAATCCAACTGTTCATTCATGATTCATGTATAATTTAAAGTTATAGGTAAGATTTGAAGGGAGTGCAACAAGGTTATGCTGGACATTGGCTTGACCATCCTGTCCTATTTCGTACTGTAATGGCGTTAGCATCTAGGATGATGGATTAAAATACATTCTTATTGAATTTTTAGATGACATCAAAGTTGTAAAGAGATACTTATTACATTTAAAAAAAAAGTGAATTTGATCTTATTTTAAAAGACCTTGGCAATCTTGTGGCATAAAAGGGAGCTTTGTAGGCAAAGTTTAAGAGAAATAAACCTGCTGTTTTTAAAATAGTTGTACAATGAAGACACAAAATGACATATATTTAAGAGAGTTTCTATAGAAACAAATATTTGCCAACTGATTATCTAAATTTTAGCTAAAATTTTATTTAAACTTTAAAATTCTGAAAATAAAATTACCTTAAGTTAGCATCTAGGATGATGGATTAAAATACATTCTTATTGAATTTTTAGATGACATCAAAGTTGTAAAGAGATACTTATTACATTTAAAAAAAAAGTGAATTTGATCTTATTTTAAAAGACCTTGGCAATCTTGTGGCATAAAAGGGAGCTTTGTAGGCAAAGTTTAAGAGAAATAAACCTGCTGTTTTTAAAATAGTTGTACAATGAAGACACAAAATGACATATATTTAAGAGAGTTTCTATAGAAACAAATATTTGCCAACTGATTATCTAAATTTTAGCTAAAATTTTATTTAAACTTTAAAATTCTGAAAATAAAATTACCTTAATATTGACTAAAGAGACATTATCAGAATTAACTTATTTATTCATTGTTTCAAATAATAATTGAATGTCTCATATGAACAAGATACTGGACAGGAAATGGTGCAAATAAATAATCCCATTGTCAAGGGACAAGTGATCCCTTGGGGCAAACCTCAGGGAAAAAGACTAATTACAATATATGACTGAAAGTGCTATTGAAAAGATAACTGTTGAGTCTTAGAATTGCCCAAAGTAGGAGAACCCATTAGTGAAGATTCAGAAAAATTATTTTTAAAAAGATTTCATGTCAGCTGATATTTGATAAGATGGTTTTCATGCAGAGAGAAAAAAAAAATGTAAAAACGAGGTGGGAAATGAGCTTACTAGAAAAACTACTAACAGTATGTTCAGTGAAAAATGAATACGGATTATAAGATAGAAGAATTACTATCCTATGTGGTTTCCCACATCTAAGGAGTGGTGGCTACACAGGCGCAGGAGGGCCTAGAGGAGCCATCCCATGTTGAAGGTCAGGAAGGGTGGCGGTGAGGAGATACCCCTCAACCAAGGTAAGGAGCAGCAGATGCCTTTTGCTGGAGCCAGCCGTGAAGAGATACGCCACGCCCAGGGTAAGAGAAACCCAAGTAAGATGGTAAATGTTGCAAGAGGGCATCAGAGGGCAGACACACTGAAACCATACTCACAGAAAACTAGTCAATCTAATCACACTAGGACCACAGCCTTGTCTAACTCAATGAAGCCAAGCTATGCCTCCAGGGCAACACAAGATGGGTGGGTCATGGTGGAGAGGTCAGACAGAATGTGGTCCACTGGAGAAGGGAATGGCAAACCGCTTCAGTATTCTTGCCTTGAGAACCCCATGAACAGTATGAAAAGGCAAAATGATAGGATACCAAAAGGGGAACTCCCCAGGTCAGTAGGTGCCCAATATGCTACTGGAGATCAGTGGAGAAATAACTCCCGAAAGAATGAAGCGATAGAGCCAAAGCAAAAACAATACCCAGCTGTGGATGTGACTGGTGATAGAAGCAAGGTCCGATGCTGTAAAGAGCAATATTGCATAGGAACCTGGAATGT
>SJYT01081057.1:41556-65257 GCA_006410635.1 Cephalophus harveyi
TCCAGTCCAGCGTTTCTCATGATGTACTCTGCATAGAAGTTAAATAAGCAGGATGACAACATACAGCCTTGACGTAGTCCTTTTCCTATTTGGAACCAGTCTGTTGTTCCATGTTCAGTTCCAACTGTTGCTTCCTGATCTGCAAACAGTTTTCTCAAGAGGCAGGTTAGGTGGTCTGGTATTCCCATCTCTCAGAATTTTCCACAGTTTATTGTGATCCACACAATCAAAGGCTTTGGCATAGTCAATAAAGCAGAAATAGATGTTTTTCTGGAACTTTCTTGCTTTTTCCATGATCCAGTGGATGTTGGCAATTTGATCTCTGGTTCCTCTGCCTTTTCTAAAACCAGCTTGAACATCTGGAGTTCATGGTTCACATATTGCTGAAGCCTGGCTTGGAGAATTTTGAGCATTACTTTACTAGCATGTGAGATAAGTACAATTATGCGATAGTTTGAACATTATTTGGCATTTCCTTTCTTTGGGATTAGAATGGAAACTGACCTTTTCCAGTCCTGTGGCCATGCTGAGTTTTCCAAATTTGCTGGAAATTTGGAAATTGAGTGCAATACTTTCACAGCATCATCTTTCATTATTTGAAATAGCTTCACTGGAATGCCATCACCTCCACTACCTTTTTTCATAGTGATGCTTCCTAAGGCGCACCTGACTTCACATTCCAGGATGTCTGGCTCTAGATGAGTGATCACACCATTGTGATTATCTGGGTCATGAAGATCTTTTTTTGTATAGTTCTTCTGTGTATTCTTGCCACCTCTTCTTAGTATCTTCTGCTTCTGTTAGGTCCAGACCATTTCTGTCCTTTATCGAGCCCATCTTTGCATGAAATGTTCCCTCGGTATCTCTAATTTTCTTGAAGAGATCTCTAGTCTTTCCCATTCTGTTGTTTTCCTCTATTTCTTCGCATTGATCGCAGAGGAAGGCTTTCTTATCTCCTCTTGCTATTCTTTGGAACTCTGCATTGAGATGCTTACATCTTTCGTTTTCTCCTTTGCTTTTCACTTTTATTCTTTTCACAGCTATTTGTAAGGCCTCCCCAGACAGCCATTTTGCTTTTTTGCATTTCTTTTCCATGGGGATAGTCTTGAACCCTGTTTCCTGTACAATGTCATGAACCTCAGTCTATAGTTGATCAGGCACTCTATCAGATCTAGGCCCTTAAATCTATTTCTCACTTCCACTGTATAATTATAAGGGATTTGATTTAGGTCATAGCTGGATGGTCTAGTGGTTTTCCCTACTTTCTTCAATTTTAGTCTAAATTTGGCAATCAGGAGTTCATTATCTGAGCCAAAGTCAGCTCCCAGTCTTGTTTTTGTTGACTGTATAGAGCTTCTCCATCTTTGGCTGCAAAGAATATAATCAATCTGATTTCGGTGTTGACCATCTGGTGATGTCCATGTATAGAGTCTTTTCTTGTGTTGTTGGAAGAGGGTGTTTGCTATGACCAGTGCATTATCTTGGCAAAACTCTGTTAGTCTTTGCCCTACTTCATTTTGTATTCCAAGGCCAAATTTGCCTGTTACTCCAGGTGTTTCTTGACTTCCTACTTTTGGATGCCAGTCCCCTATAATGAAAAGGACATCATTTTTGGGTGTTAGTTCTAGAAGTCTTGTAGGTTTTCATAGAACCATTCAACTTCTGCTTCTTCAGCGTTAATGGTCTGGGAATAGACTTGGATCACTGTGATATTCAATGTTTTGCCTTGGAAATGAATAGAGATCATTCTGTCATTTTTGAGATTGCATCCAAGTACTGCATTTCGGACTCTTTTGTTGACCATGATGGCTACTCCATTTCTTCTAAGGGATTCCTGCCCACAGTAGTAGATATAATGGTCATCTGAGTTAAATTCACTCATTCCAGTCCATTTAAATTTGCTGATTCCTAGAATGTCGACGCTCACTCTTGCCCTCTTCTGTTTGACCACTTCCAATTTTCTTTGATTCATGGAACTAACATTCCAGGTTCCTATGTAATATTGCTCTTTACAGCTTTGGACCTTGCTTCTATCACCAGTCATGTTCACAACTGAGTGTTGTTTATTTTTGGCTCCATTCCTTCATCATCTATGGAGTTATTTCTCCACTGATCTCCTGTAGTATATTGGCACTTACTGACTTGGGGAGTCCATCTTTCAGTGTCCTATCTTTTTACCTTTTCATACTGTTCATAGGGTTCTCCAGGGAAGAATACTGAAGTGGTTTGCCATTCCCTTTTCCAGTGGACCACATTCTGTCAGACCTCTCCACCATGATGTGATAGATGGGATTAAATAATTGAATCTAAATAAAATCTTTCAAAAAGTAGAGTGTCTAAAAAAATGGAATGTGTAAAATTGGAGTTAAAGAGATCAATGATTTAATTGAGACAGGACTATGACCTGAGAAGATAATAGAAGCTTTTCTTGTTGTTTGTTGTTTTTAAGGGACTAAAGGAAGAAAGAAGTCTTAAGGATTATTGCCATGTTTCTCTCAACGATAGCTGAATGAGTGGTGTGTACATTTGCTGAGGCTAGGAACTTGAAAGAAACTACTGCTTTGAACAGAAAGTAAAGTGGCAGACAGAAGTTATTGCCGTTAGTTGGAAGAAACAGTGAATTTTAGGTGTCCTTAGACTATACCTTTAAAACACAGAGAGCCATTCAGGACCCAAAATTCAATAGGAAGGCCAAGTGTTAGAGATATGGAATAATCATACATAGTTAGCAATTAATGCAATGGTGAGTGTAAAACACTCAACAAAACTATGGAGAGTAAGAATGAAATGGAAATCAGAATTTGAGAGAACTCCAGTAAGAAGAAAAAGCAGTTTAGTAGGTGACCTGAAATGAAATGGAGAGAACATAGGAATAAAATAAGCAAGTGTGCTTTCCTAGAGAGGGAATATAGAGTTTAAAGAAGAGGATTTTACAAAGTATAGACTGCTAGTAAGAGAAAAGTAAATTACAAATTCTCCTTTGAATGGTTAATGGAGAGAAGTTATTGGTGTCTGTGTAGAGTAAAATTTCAGAGATTTTTGTGGGTACAGGTCAGATTGTTGTAGGACTGAGAGTGACTGGAAGATGTAATAGAGGCAGTGATATGTAAAATATATTTAAGCAATTCAGGTGTGACTTGAAGAGGGAGGGAGAAGAGAAGTGAAGGGGAAATAGGTTGATAGGATGATTTTTATTTCTGATTTTAATTGCATAATTACTAAAATTTTTGAATCATATGAAAACAAGCATAAGAATATAGACAAATCACATTCTCTATATGAAAAACATAAAAATATTTAATATCAATATGTATGAAACTATTTCAGTTCTTGTATAATAAGCCTTTATGTAAAATTACAATGATTTACTTACTCAAAGTTTTGTTTTGAGAGACAGATTTTTTGTTGTTGTTGTTGCCATTTTTAAGTTGGAAATATGTCACTGGGTGTTCACTTTATTTGAGAGGAGAAATAGCTAGATGTAAAATTGTATACTGTTTCATTGACTGTGGCCAGTGGTTTGGCTGGATGGTTAGGCACTTGGAAGGGACATGATTGCAAAATTGTTGAGAAGGAAATTTGGGAAAGAGAAATGTTAGTAGACCTCTGTGAATGAGTAAGAAATTGGACATAATTGTGTCCCATGTGAGTGTTCACCAAAGGGTGACTTCAAGAGGACAATTATAATAAAGTGGATGGGACGACCAGTCAGCCTCTTTCCCTATCTATCCCTGTCATCGCTCAATGAGGTTTTGCATAGGCTTACCTACATGGACTTCCACTCACCAAGTGAGTATAGCATTGTTGAATGCCAATCTGCCAGTAGCAGAGATCAATACTGAATCTCCAATATGGCATCATTCTTTAGACTGATGAGCCAGCTACCTGGTGGCAGATTTATTACACTGAATCACTTCTACTTTGGAGGGGGCAGGGTTTTGTTCTTACTGGAATAGACATTTACTCTGTAAACAGATTTACCTTCCATACACACAGTGCCTCTGCCCAAACTATCATCTATGGACTTACAGGATATATCCATTAACATGGTATTCCATAGGAAGTTATTTCTGATTAAAAAGAACTCATTTTATTTTAAATGAAGTGTAGCAAAGGGCTCAGGCTCATGGAATTTACTGGTCTTAGCATATTCCTCACCATGCTAAAGCAGTTGGCTTGATAGAATTGTCTCTTGAAGACACAGTAGCCTGGGTTCCCACCCAGCAGCAGTTAGATGGAAATACCTTCCAGGGCTGGGACAAAGTTCTCTATTGAATTAGTATTCAGTATATGGTTTTGTTTCTTCTATACCCATTATTCATACATCTAAGAATCAAGGGGTAGGAATGAAAGTAGCAACATTCACTATTACTCCTATTGACCCACTAGAAAAATTTTTGCTTCCTGAACCTATGACTTTACACTTTGCTGGCTTAGAGGCCTTAGTTCCAGAGGAGTGATGCTTCTACCAGAGGACAATAACGATTCTACTGAATTGGAAGTTGAGTGCAACCTGACCACTCTGGTCTCAAATGCCTGAATCAACAGTGAAAAAAAAAAACCAAAATGAGTTATGGTGCTGGCTAGGGTGATTGATCCAGATAAGGGACAATTGTACTATTATTTCAAAATGGAGGTAAGAAAGAGTATGTCTGGAATTTAGGAGATCCCTTGAAGGTGTCTCAGTATTATTATGCTCTGTGATTAAGGTCAATAGAAGTCCAATCCAGGTAAGACTTCTAAGTGGTCCAGATCTTTCAGAAACAGAGGTTCGAATCACCCCACCAGATAAAGTACATTGACCAGCTGAGATGCATGTTGAAGGCAAAGGAAATACAAAATAGGTAGGTAGTGCCAGAAAGTAATTATGAATACCAGCTGTGACCATGTGACCAGTTAAGAAATAATGACTGTAGTTGTCATGAATACTTCTTGCTTCTTTTGTTATGAATATGTTTGCATATATGCATGTGTGTAATATATTTTTCTTCCCTCTCTTATTCCTTTATCAAGTAATATAAGATGTATTGACTTTATGCCATCTCCCTGGAGAAGGATATGGCAACCCACTCCAGTATTCTTGTCTGGAGAATCCCATGGACTGAGGAACCTGGTGGGCCACAGTCCATGGGATCAAAAAGAGTCAGACATAACTGAAGCAACTGAGCACACACAACTTTATACAATAATGTTTAGGTGTTAATTTTACATCATAATCTTTAAGATACAGATGAATTAGAATAATAAACATCATTCAAGGGCTTTACCTCCTCTTCTGTGGAAGTGTTTGAACAGTTGTATACTAGCTAGTTGTATCATGTTAGGTGGAATTACGGCTTTGTTATTGTCATCATTTTGAGACTAAATATGATTTAAGTCAATGTATATGGATACCAGTTTATAAGATGTAGATTTGTGATAGTTAATTTTCTGTGTCAATTTGACTGGGCCAAGGCTGCCCACACAGTTGGTCAAACAATCTGGGTGGGCTTGTAAGGGTGCTTCTGGATGGGATTAATGTTTAAATTGGTAGATTGTGAATCAGGTTGTCACTGCCAATGTGGGTCGGGAAACTCCTCTGGCCTTTGAATTGGATTTTTTTTTTTTTTTTTGCCTTTAGTCTTGACTTGGAACATCAGTTCTTCCTGGATCTTGAGCTTGCTGGCCTTTGAACTGATACTACACTATCAGCTTTTTTCTTCTTAGGCCTTCTAACTCAGACTGCAGTTACACTATCAGCTATCCTGGTTCTCCAGCTTGTCAGTTGTAGATTCGGGGATTTTTCAGCCTTCATAATCAGATACGCCAATTCATTATACCCACCTATCTACTTACCTATCTATCTACTCTATACACACACAAACACACTCACTTTTAGTTCTGTTTCTCTGAAGAATCTTGACTAATATAAGCATCTACTTAGAACTTCACTTCTCTAAATTTTATGTCATTTTCTACAATAATTGTCACCATACCTGGCTTATGCATGAAAAAAAAAAAATGTAGACGGTTGGATAGATTTAGGATTGGACTTTTTACAGAGTATGATGCCAAGGCATGGGGACAAAGGACACAATGGAAGAAAATAATTAGAGATGAACCAAAACACAGATAAGATAATATAAGTTATGCCACATCTGAATAACTGTATTTAGTGATAGATAATGCTCTCCTTGATTCTCTTTCACCTCATTTATTATCTAGATACATCCTCTTTTTTAACTATATAAGAAACATGCATTTACATTCAACATATTTTAACTGTCTCCCATGTCCACAATATATTGGAAAAGGGCACTTCATCTTGCTCAAAACTTCAAATACAATGAAAAAAGTTGTCTTCTTTTTACTTGTATTCCAAACCAGTCAAAAATACCTTTGTCTTCTTGAAGTGAAGTGAAGTTGCTCAGTCGTGTCTGACTCTTTGCAACCTCCCAAGGACTGTAACCTACCAGGCTCCTTCAGCCATAGGATTTTCCAATCAGGAATACTGGAGTGGGTTGTCATTTCCTTCTCCAGGAGATCTACCTGATCCAGGGATTGAACCTGGGTCTCCCACAGTGTAGGCAGACGCTTTATCGTCTGAGCCACCAGGGAAGTCTTCTGTCTTCTTGGATATTCTCTATCTTTACTTTTGAAAAAGTGAAAGTGTTACTCACTTAGTCTTGTCTGACTCTTTGTGACCCCGTGGACTGTAGCCTGCCAGATATGGGAGTGGGTAGCCATTCTTTTTTCTCGGGGATATTCCTAACCCAGGGATTGAACCTGAGTCTCCTGTGTTGCAGATAGACTCTTTACCATCTGAGCCACCTTCATGAACCACTTTTCCTGGTTCTATACTTATTAATAGCTTATAATACAGTTTTAAAAATCTGATTATTATTTGTTACCTGAATAGTACTGAATTCATCTGCTCTGATTTCAGTTGCAGTCTCAGTCTACTCAGTTTGGAACTAAAGCATAATCTACATCTCAAAATATTTCTAAAAATAACTTCAAAATATCTCTTACACATGCCAAAAATATTCAGTTGATCTGAAAGCAAGTGATTCCACAGTCTTGAGGTTACTCACTCTGGTGATTGTACCAAAAAGTAATGCCAAGCTCTGATTTGACAAAGCCAGAACCATCACCAAGACTAGTTGAAGGTAATTTACAACTCCACCCTTATCTAATAGCTTAGCTACATTTTTAACATTGAAAACAGAACAATATCTATACTAAACAAGTGCTTGCATTCCTAACACACTACTGAGTCCATTTGTAAATCCTGATTTTTCCTGGATGCATAACTTTACCAAAGTAAGGTGAAAGAAGATAGGTTAATGTGGTTCACTCATACTGTAATTTAGAACTACCAGTTATTTGCATCCTTAATTTTTCTGCTATGTCTAACAGTAATAGGCTCATTTTTTATGGCATTTATTTTTAGGATTATACTGACCTTCCCTGAAATCTGACCTCTTCAGTTACCCTGTGCTCCCCTTTCTGACAAGTATCTAGCTACTTTGTAAATACATGAATCTATACCATAGAGGGAAGGAATTATGTTACTGCTATGGTGATCATTGTTTACCTGTAGGTACTCTGAAAGAATGGCAATTCTAACTCTTTGTATTTAATCACAACTCTTGCTTTGTATGAATCATAATCAATAAAATTAGCAGAAAACAAGGGTGAACTTATTACTTATTTAATATCAATGTGACTTCCAAGAGAAAAGAGCATTCTAAAGGTCAAGCCAAAGGAGTGAAAGATCCATACATCTGTTTACATAAAGTAGAAAAAATATATTCAGGAAAAGATTACCTAAAACTCAAAGGCAATGTGCTGCAAGTGAATATCTGTAAAGCCACAGAGTAGGTAATGGCGAAAATTTTCATGCTTAATTATTTTACATAATAAATTTTTCATGATAGACAATTAAGAAAACAGTTTATATCACTAGTATGCAGATATATACAAATAAAAGTAGTAATTTTACAGAAAGAAAGGCAGATTTCAATGTTGTGGCAACATTTGTGCATGTGTGTTTTATATGTATATTTCTGGTTAATTTTCATTGTCTAGAAGGAAATACACAGTACTGCTGAAAGTTCAAACTGAAGTTATGTTTTGAAGGGCATTTTAGTATAATATATCAGTCTTCAATAAATTATTCTAAGAAATGATTGATACATGTATAAATACACAGAAAGATTTGCAAAAACTGAAAACAATAAAAATTTCTATTATAAAGTAATTGAATAAATTGTGACATAATTATGGAAAAGACTTTGAAAGAGCTTTTTGAAGAACAGTTAAAATTATAATTATAAAATTATGAAATGTTTAAAAATAAGTTGCTGAATAGAGTTAAAACACATTCACCAGTTCAAAAAAAAAATAAATAAAAAGCTGAAAGTTTAAACATCAGTATGTCAACAAAAGGTACATTTGGGACTAGGATTTCAAAATACTTATAAGGCTTTGTGTGTATGTTTGTAAAAAAAAAAAAATAAAGATAGATGTGTATAATAATTGTCAAGAGAGTGTAATCTCCTCGGTTGTATCTTGTCACAACAAAGATTTGAAGCGATGGACGTTAAAGTTCTCGGTGCATCACAGCTCTCAGACAGTCCATGTTATAGTTCTCATATAGATCAGTTTTATTTAGAAAATAAAGGAAAATACATCTTTGAGGTGTGAGGGCATGCTGACCCAAAAGATGTGAAGAGAAGAGAGAAAGAGAAAGAGAATGAGCACGCGTGGGAGAGAGACCGCCCCACCCCGCCCCGCCCAAGCCCTCTGGCTCCTCTTTTTATATGTTTTTTTTCATCCCTCTGGGCCTGCCCTATGTAAATTGGGCAGCCAGGAGTGCTGTTTGTTCTACCTGAGGTCCTCACTCCAGTCCTCGGACCTTCCTTTGTTCAATTTTCCTAGGCTTTTCCCTTGTCTTTTAGCCACTGCCATTCTGGACTCCCGTTTCCTATTCTAACTACCTAACATAATCTTAATAAAATTTTTTAAAAAATGAATTAGCTAAAAGTTATGGGTGTTTTGTGGAGAAAAGAATGACAACCCATTCCAGTATTCTTGCCTGGAGAATCCCGTGGACAGAGGAGCCTGGCTGACTGCAGTCCATAGGGCAGCAAGGAATCAGACATGACAGAAGCGACTTGGCTCGAAACAGCATGGGTATTTTACTAGAAAATTCAGGTCAACATTTTAGCCTGTGTTTTATAAACACCAGAGTAACCACAGAGCAACCACATGCACGCACGCGCGCACACACACACACACACACACTTATATACAGGAATACAAAACTTCGAAAAACTCAGAGATTTCAAGATTTTTATCTCTGTGCTTGTGAATCTGTAGAGATGTTAGGAATTATGTGCAGACATTTTCACATTTCCTATGATCTTTTAAAGGAAAGGTCATGTAAAATTCTGAATTTCATATCTTTCTTTCAGTTTCTTTTGTCACTCTGATTGCATCAATATGCTCAACAACTGGCCAATATTCTCCATAGTTGAGTTATTTTTCAAGAATAGTAAAGACTTCCTATTGCAGTACTTTTAGGAGCTGTGAATGTCCTGAGGAGAGCATGAACTGGAAATAATTTTTGAGGCATAAAGGAAGGAAGAAAAAAAAAATCATGGAGAAGTTTTTGCCTTAGGTATTCATCATCTGGCTCAAAGCATGAAAAGTGATAGGAAAATGAAAGTCACTCAGTCGTGTCCAATCCCATGGACTATACAACCCATGGAATTCTCCAGGCCAGAATACTGGGGTGGGTGACCTTTCCCTCCTCCAGGGGATCTTCCCAGCATAGGGATGGAACCCAGGTTTTCCAACCCAGGTCTCCGGCATTGTGGGCACATTACAAGTTGAGCCACAAGGGATACCCAAGAATAGTGGGGTGGGTATTCTATCCCTTCTCCAAAGCATCTCAACCCAGGAATCCAACCAGGGTCTCCTGCATTGCAGGCAGATTCTTTACCAACTGAGCTATCAAGTCAACCCAATTCTCCCTCTCAATTCTCCCACTCAGGAGATCAGGACTGTGGAGAGAATATTCCCCTCCCCTCCCCCATATCCCCTAATACCACTTTAATCTTATTTGATGTTCTGGAAATTGATTAAATAAGCTCCATATTATTCAAACTTAAAGCATAGTGTTCTATTTCTCTTTAAAAATTTTACTGCTCATTTACTCTTATCCTTTCCGTTGAAGACAGGAAAGAATAAAACTTTGTCTTATTTTGATTATGCTGTGTTAAAATATGGAGCTGACTTAATGAAATGACCTGAGCAAATTAGTAATCACTTCTTACTTACTGATCTTTAGAAGCTATGATATTTGGAAAAAAGTGCCTCCCTGAATAGTCACTTAAGTTTGTTTATGTTTCCTCTGTGCAAGGTCAATCTTATCTGTAGGAACAAAAGACTGTTGCCTGTGGTGTAAATTAAGAAAGACTATGAAAAAAAAAATACTCTTCCAATATCATTGGTTTGTAGATCTTCAGAAAAATTTATATACTATGTATTACTTGGGATTAATATGGATGATTAGTAAAATGCAAATATAAGGCCAATATAAGCTCATTCACCTTTTGTAAATTATAAGTGTATAAATCCAAGTAAGCTAGCTAGGGAACAGGTAAAACCTAAATAAATGTAATTCCCAGGAGGTAAGATTTAATATATATATATATATATTCTATTTGTGAAAGTGGGAAAGTAAAATATTCCTAACACTCTACTGCTGCTTATATGCTTCAGTGTTTCTTCTCTTCTGACTTTTCCTTCCAGTTTCTTTTATTCTCATCTTTTTTCAACTCCACTCTTTAGCTGCTTCATTCTTTAAGAATTCCCTGTAATCCTCAATATTTTACCCTTAAAGGATTCCTCCAAAGGCTATAAAATATGTTTTGAGGATACCATTTGCTTTCAAACTAAGTGGAAGCTATTTCATTCTCCTATATGATAAGCATCCTCTGCTCACTCCCCACCACTCACCAGCCCCCCAACTCACCACCACCACCTCCCCCACCTCCCAATATAGAGTGCTTAATGATCACTTGAGGTATCTATGTAAAATTCAGATTCCAGAGTCCTCTTCAGAGAGTCTGATTTAGAAGATTGAAAGTAAGGTAAGGGATTGAGTTTAGCAAACATCCCAGGTGAATCTGATTCAAGGAGTCCTCAGGGTTCACTGAGGAAAGCTGCTACACCTGGCCTGGAGGAGGAGCCCGTGGGGGTGGAGGCAGAGGCAGGGGCTTCTGCAGAAACAGAAAATGGAAGACAAGCATGGGTAACCTCGACTCTCCTGACCTGGCATATCTGTTCAAGCTGCCTTCAAATCCCAGAGGATGATAAGCAGAAAAAATTATTCCTGAAGGTAAGTTTCAGAGCTGGGCAGTTTTTCTGCTTTTACCTTCGGCCTTGCCTGTGGCGGCTTACCTCTTTTTTTGTTAGGAAATGTGTATTAGATTTCAGTAATTGTGGTAGCTGTTGGAGTATATTGGAGAGAAGGTAGTATCATTTTGGCCTTCAAAGGGTATGCTGCTGCTGCTGCTAAGTCGCTTCAGTCGTGTCCGACTCTGTGCGACCCCATAGACAGGAGCCCAACAGGCTCCCCTGTCCCTGGGATTCTCCAGGCAAGAACACTGGAGTGGGTTGCCATTTCCTTCTCCATTGTGTGAAAGCGAAAAGTGAAAGTGAAGTCGCTCAGTCGCATCCGACTTCTAGCGACCCCATGGACTGCAGCCTACCAGGCTCCTCCATCCATGGGATTTTCTAGGCAAGAGTACTGGAGTGGCTTGCTATTGCCTTCTCCGTCAAAGGGTATAATACATAGAAAATAAATGGTCAATACAGGTAATAACAATAAAATGTAAAGTTATGGGGGATAAAATGTAGGAAACTTGGAAAATAAAACAAAACTTATAATAATCAAGGAAGTTAGGGTATGATATTTAACTCACATTTACTAAAGAAACTTGCTGTCTTACCAGTGGGCACTTTGGTACTAGCAGAGAGAAAGGAATGCCCTTGAAAGGAAGTTATACTCTATTTTAAAAACTCTAAAAGATATTTACTGTGCTTAATGTGTACTCTGAGAAAGGGCAAGGATAAGAGCTCAGGCTAGAGAATACAACAAGCTAGATCAATTGTGTGCACCCTTGTTTATCGTGTTTATGGGTTAATAACTCCATTTTTAAGGGAAATAGGGACTGAGTGAACCATATAAAGGGGAATGCTCTGTCGCTCAGTTATTTCTGACTCTTTTGTGACACCATGGACTATAGCCCACCAGGCTCCTCTGTTCATGTAATTTGCCAGGCAAGAATACTGGAGTGGATTGTCATTTCCTACTCCAGGGCATCTTCACAACCCAGAAATAGAACCGGCCTCTCTTGTATCTCCTGCATTGGAAGGCGGATTCTTTACCGCTAGCACCACCTGGGACAGAGAAGGCACTGGCACGCCACTCCAGTACTCTTGCCTGGAAAATCCCATGGATGGAGGAGGCTGGTAGGCTGCAGTCCATGGGGTCGCTAAGAGTCGGATGCGACTGAGCGACTTCACTTTCACTTTTCGCTTTCACACAATGGAGAAGGAAATGGCAACCCACTCCAGTGTTCTTGCCTGGAGAATCCCAGGGACAGGGGAGCCTGTTGGGCTCCTGTCTATGGGGTCGCACAGAGTCGGACACGACTGAAGCGACTTAGCAGCAGCAGCAGCAAAATGGCAACCCACCCCAGTATTCTTGCCTGGAGAATCCCAGGGACGGGGGAGCCTGGTGGGCTGCCATCTATGGGGTCGCACAGAGTCGGACACGACTGAAGTGACTTAGCAGCAGAAGCCCCTGTAGAGATGGGCCATGTTGATAATTTGCATTTTTGGACGTCTACCTTGATTATCTTGTGGAGAATAGTTTGGAAGAGAGCTAGCTTAATGAAAGAAAAACTCTATTTTAATGATAGAAAAAAATTATTGTGA
This sequence comes from Cephalophus harveyi, assembly GCA_006410635.1. NCBI lineage: Eukaryota > Metazoa > Chordata > Mammalia > Artiodactyla > Bovidae > Cephalophus > Cephalophus harveyi. Next base: position 54,550 of record SJYT01081057.1, read on the forward strand.
AATTAAGTAGAAACCAATTGTTGCCCAGGTGTAACTAACTTAACTGGGTAAAGATAATGGTAGTAAGAATGGCAAAAATCAGATTAATTTCAGAAGTATTTATGACATTGCATTAACACTACCTTGTGATTTATTGGGCTTCCCTGGTGGCTCTGACAGTAAAGAATCTGCCTGCAATACAGGAGACCAGGATTCGATCCCTGGGTTGGGAAGAACCCCCTGGAGAAAGGAATGGTTACCCACTCCATTATTCTTGCCTGGAGAATTCCAAGGACAGAGGAGCCTGGCAATCTGTAGTCCATGGTGTCACAAAGAGTCAGACATGACTGAGTCACTAACACACATGCATTTATAATACTTAAGTAACTAGCTCTTAAATGAGGGCAATGGATATTCCTATTGAGTGAAAGATAAAATTTCAGTGATAGTCTGCTAGGAAAAAAAAATTCATTCTGCTTTTCCCAACCTGTGAACAAATTATTTGCAATTAATGAGTTTATCCAGAAATTGCGTTCATGCTGCTTTGGTCTGTGACCCAATATTTATAATACCCAATATAGATTAGATTCATAGATCAAGTGTTCTCTGTAAAGCTATCATCAGAGAGGTCAACTTTTGAGCTGTAGTCCCTTAATTAATAAGTTTCATAAGCTACTCACAATCCTGTCCTAAAATCCTCACATATAATACAGCAAAAATATTTAGATGCATAATTGAATGCAGTGTTTGCAGAACAAAGTTGTGAAAGATAACAGCACTCGTTTGAATAAATTGCACACATACTCAGAACACATTAAATCTGAATGTTTTGATCCTGAAGCAGCTTCTTTATTTACTTCAAAATAATTTTTTCTGAAGACTTACTCTTAGAAATAAAGAACATAGACTACATGGAATGGGTTACATAGTGACATTTTGGCTTTTGTCTTCCTTTTATTTATAAACTTGAAGTATTTTAAAGTAGTATTTTTATTACCTGGTTGTGAACCCTAGTTAAAGCAATATCAGTAACACCTTAATCTTTTGAAGAAATCTATAGCGTATCTCCTCTAAACCTATACTCACCAGCCACCTTTCCAATAGTTATGAGAATTAAATCAAGTTGGTTTTTCTATCAGTACTGTTGAGAGACTCTGTGTTACTGACCTTTTCTTGATAATTGCTTCTACTTTTATCATAAATCATCCTGGGAAAGATGATTTCAGCTTTCAGTATCCTGGCTAACAGGGCTGTAATTATGGAAATTTGTTTCCCTACACTCTGTTAAGAAAATACTGAGGTGGTCTATTTCAGCATCTAAATCCTCCCAATGACTTAAGCAAGCACTTATGTGAGTTGCTCATGCAATAAAGGGAATATCTTGAAATACTTGTTCAGTGTAACTATTTCAAATGACGTTGTCTTGTGCACATTAAAATAACAGCAGTAGATTTTAAAGAGCTAAAAAGCAAGGAAGTGAGCATTAGATACTGACAGTTTGGTCCTATTGTTTCTCATTTTCTCATCTACTCTATGATGGTGCCTAAGTATTCTTGTTAAGAAATCCCAAGACAAGACTAAATATCACCTCATGAAGGCTTGGACTCTGAATCTTTGTTCTATGAAGCTACAGGTTTATCTTACCTTTAGGAAGTAATCTTTAGGAAGGGCTGTGAGCTGAAATTAGGATAGTATGATTCAGAAGGTGAATCCTACAAAGAGTGAATCCAGACTCTTCTTCTGCTGCTAAGGTGCTGCTAAGTCACTTCAGTCGTGTCCAACTCTGTGTGACCCCATAGACGGCAGCCCACCAGGCTTCCCCATCCCTGGGATTTCCCAGGCAAGAACACTGGAGTGGGTTGTCATTTCCCTTTTCAATTTAAAAATCATTTGGGTCTATTTGTTGAGAAATTATGCTTGAAAAAATAGATGAGCTCTTTAAAATGTTGACATCATCCAATGAAATTACAATTCCTGATTCTCTAGAGCTGTGGTTAAGTTCAATTCAGTTGCTCAGTGTTGTCCATATTTAAGGACAGTGTCCATATAATGCATCAGTATTTATTTGTCATATTAAAGATTTGCATATACATGAACATAAATATCTGTCTTAATAGGAACAACCAATTAATAATGACCAACCGAGACAGCACATTAAAAAGCAGAGACATTACTTTGCCAACTAAGGTCCATCTAGTCAAGGCTATGGTTTTTCCAGTGGTCATGTATGGATGTGAGAGTTGGACTATAAAGAAAGCTGAGCACTGAAGAATTGATGCGTTTAAACTGTGGTGTTGGAGAAAACTCTTGAGAGTCCCTTGCACTGTAAGGAGATTCAACCAGACCATCCTAAAGGAGATCAGTCCTGGGTGTTCATTGGAAGGACTGATGTTGAAGCTAAAACTCCAATATTTTGGCCACCTGATGGGAAGAGCTAACTCATTTGAAAAGACCCTGATGCTGGGAAAGATTGAGGGCAGGAGGAGAAGGGGACGACAAAGGATGAGATGGTTGGATAGCATCACTGACTCAATGGACATGGGTTTGAGTAGACTCTGGGAATTGGTGATGGACAGGGAGGCCTGGTATGCTGTGGTTCATGGGGTTACAAAGAATCAGACATGACTGAGCAACTGAACTGAGCTGAATAGGAAACAAGTGGTTCAGCAAATAGCCATTTTATTATATTTCTTATAGGAGGTGAAGTCTCTCAGTCGTGTCCGACTCTTTGTGACCCCGTGGACTGTAACCTATTAGGCTTCTCTGTCCATGGGATTCTCCAGGCAAGAATACTGGAGTGGATTGCCATTTCCTTCTCCAGGGAATCTTCCCAACCCAGGGATCGAACCCAGGTCTCCCACGTTGGAGACAGCCGCTTTAACCTCTGAGCCACCAGGGAAGATATATTTCTTATAACTCACATAAATATCCATAGAGGGGAAACTTATCCTCTCTACCAATCGTTTTTCAGAGTTTATCCACATAGACCTCTGATTTTTTTCTTTCATATATTCATACATTGAGTTTGAATAAAATTATGACTTGAAATTGTGCAACAAAGGCCAGAGGAGTATAAGGCATGGGAATGAAATGATCAATAAAAGCCTTGTATTTTGGAGCTATTTTGTGATGACTCACTCTATTTCAGGAAGAAAGAGACACCATGGGTAATGGATTAGATTTTCTCTGCTGTGCCTTTTGAGGGTTGAATGGAGCTGTGCAATATTTTCCATCATACTCTAAGAATATAGAAACAAAGTACAAATTTTGACAAAGATATCTTAAGAGGGAAACAATAATAGTTAACCTAAAGTCAAATGTTAAAAATAAAAAGACCATAGACAGTGTTCATACATTACACAAAGCAGTAGTTATCAATGCATTTTGAAAATCATCTGAGAAATTATAAAACATAAGCCTGGACTCCATTCATAAAGATTCTGATGCAGGTGACCTATGGTGCAGCCTGGTAATCTGTGGGTTGTTTCTTTTGTTTTATTATTTAAAGCTCCCTAGGACAGAGGAGCCTGGCGGGCTGCAGTCCATGGGGTCTCTAGGAGTCAGACATGACTGAGCAACTTCACTTTCACTCTTCACTTTCATGCATTGGAGAAGGAAATGGCAACCCACTCCAGTGTTCTTGCCTGGAGAATCCCAGGGACAGGGGAGCCTGGTGAGCTGCCATCTCTGGGGTCGCACAGAGTCAGACACAACTGAAGCAACTTAGCAGCAGCAGACACTTCTAGGAGAAGGCAATGGCAACCCACTCCAGTGTTCTTGCCTGGAAAATCCCATGGATGGAGGAGCCTGGTGGGCTGCCATCTATGGAGTCTCACAGAGTCGGACATGACTGAAGTGACACAGCAGCAGCAGGCACTTCTAAATTGGAGACAAGGCTAAGAATCCTACAAGGGGATTGCTGGAGGCAGTGATAGTCCTCCAGGTAATAATCTAATGGCCCATCATATGTAGATACTTCAAGAAATAAAGGAGTGCTTGAGCAACAGGACTGGGCAGTGAACTCAAAATGAGCACATGTGTGTCAATGGGAATGAACTGCCTGGAGGCATGAAGAATGTTTTCTATTATTGGGTGGAAAAAGTGCTGAAGTTGAGTATGGACACTAGATTATCTCTTGACAGTTGATGATGTTACTTAAGTGCAGGAAATAAGATGCAAATACCATTCCACTGCTTTTCATTTTAATCTATTTTAAAGCTATTAGTAGTCCTAGTGTCTGGTTGCTAATAATTAAATTTTATTTTCAAGCTTTAAATTATGTGTATATATGATGTTGTTTAGTCACTAAGTCATGTCCCATTCTTTCGGGACCCCATGGGCTGTAGCCTGTCTGGAACCTCTGTCCATGGGATTTCCCAAGAATACTACAGTGGGTCGCCAATTCCTTCTCCAGGGTATCTTCCTAACCTGGAGTTTGAACCTGTGCCCCCTGTGTTGGCAGATGGATTATTTACTACTAAGCCACCAGGGAAGCCCATATTATATATACTTGTTGTATAAACTTACATAAACTGTTCATATGGCTTAACATGTTAACATACTTGCATGATTTCTGTATGTCAAAATGTGAGTATTGGCATTGTTTTAGAATCCATTCCTCATTGCCATTATAAATATAGCATTCATTGACAACTTACTATGTGCCATGTTCTGTGCTGCATTGTTAAGATACATTCTCTTACTTTTAATTCTAATAATCTCTGAATTAAAAATGTGTATCTCTCACTTTGCATGTGAAAATGCAGGGCTCAGAAAATTAGGTCTGTTGCTTGGGAGATTAAAATCCTTGTATTTAACACAATCTATCTGACTACAAAATCTATGCTGTTAAATGCAAATAATTTTGATTTATTTTGACTTATTATTGTTTAAATTATTAATTTTAATTAACTGTTTTAGTGTTCTTTATTTTTATATACTTTTAAGCTGTTAGTACACTTAAAAAAACATTTTTAAAAGCATTGTAAGATGGAAAGCCTGACAACTAGGTATTTTAGGAGACTATTTATCCACTTACTGAATGCCTGGTAAAGAAAATATTAGTGAACAAAGCAGAAAAGACAATTCCCCTTCTAGTGAAGAAAAATGTTACAGTATGTTAGAAAGTTACATATTTACATATTCTATAGAAACAATAGAGAGTTACTTGGAAATTTTTAAATAGGATAGCAGCATAGGTCTCTTGAAAAGAAGAAATTTGGGCAAGGATGAATATAAGTGATATTAAGGATATATATTTTAGATGACATGTCAGAGAGAGGTGTGCTGGGGAGCTGAGAAATATGAGGTCAAAGAAATAATGGAGAACCAGATCCACAACCTGCTTTGTATGTCTGTCTTATAGGCCAATGTAAAAATGTTGACTTTAACTCTAAATGAATTGTGTGTGCAATATAAGGATGTAGTATTTTAAAATGGCTTCATATTGAAAAAATGGTGCATTTAGCTGCTGAGCAGAAATAAGGAGATCATTTGTGAAACTACACATTTCAAATGGTTGAAATCTAGTTATATTTAAGGAAGGATCAAAAGAATTTCCTGATGGATTTGATCAGTTGTGTGATAAGAAAAATATAAGTATGTGATTAAGTTTTTATTCATTTTTATCCTTCTGCCCAAGCTGATATTCATTATTTCTGTTCTACAGACTGTTTCCAAAGAATCACTAGAATTATTTTTTAGTGTATTAAGTCACTTACTGTTTGGTATATGTATTTTGAATGGCTCTCTGTTATAAATAGAGAGTTTGAACTTTAGCATAATCAGAGCTAGTTTATTTCTTTAACTTATTTTATTTTATTCTTTAGCAGTACATTCAATACACAATAGTCTTCTTCTATACAGCTGAGATATAATATTCAACTATTCCATCTAATACTTCTTGCCAGGCCTGTGGAATTCTTAAGGATATTGTTTCTTGTTGTTGTTCAGTTGCTACATTGTGTCTGACTCTTTGCCACTCCAAAGACTGCAGCATCCCAGGCTTCTCTGTCTCCCTCTCTCCTGGGGTTGGTTTTCTCAGATTGATGTCTATTGAGTTGGTGATACTATCTAACCATTTCATCCACTGCTGCCCCTTTTAATTTGGCCTTTAATCTTTCCTAGCATCAGAGTCTTTTTTTTTTTTTAAGTTTTATTTTTACTTTATTTTACTTTACAATACCGTATTGGTTTTGCCATACATTGACATGAATCCACCATGGGTGTATACGAGTTCCCAATCCTGAATCCCCCTCCCACCTCCCACCCCATATCCTCTCTCTGGATCATCCCCGTGTACCAGCCCCAAGCATCCTGTATCCTGTATCGAACATAGGCTGGTGCTTCGTTCTTACATGATAGTATACACGTTTCAATGAGTCTTTTCCAATAAGTCATCTCTGCATCAGGTGGCCAAAGTTTTGGGGCTTCAGTATCAGTCCTTCCAATAAATATTCAGGGTTGATTTCCTTTAGAATTGACAGGTTTGCTCTCCTTGAAGTCCAAGGGTCTCTCAGGGTCTTCTCCAGCACCACAATTCTAAAGCATCAATTCTTTGGCACTCGGCCTTCTTTATGGTCCAACTCTCGCATTTGCACATGACTACTGGAAAAACCATAGCTTTGACTATACAGATATTTGTCAGCAAAGTGATCTCTTTGCTTTTTAATTCACTCTCTAGGTTTGTTTGGAGAAGGAAATGGCAACCCACTCCAGTATTCTTGCCTGGAGAATCCCATGGACAAGGAGCCTGGTGGGCTACAGACCACGGGGTCGCAAAGAGTCGGACACGACTGAGCGACTTCACCTTCACCTAGGTTTGTCATAGCTTTTCTTCCAAGGAGCAAGCATCTTTTAATTTCATGGCTTCAGTCACCATCCACAGTGATTTTGGAGCCCAAGAAAAGAAAATCTGTGACTATTTCCACTTTTCCCCTGTCTATTTGCCATGAAGCAATGAGACCAGATGCCATGATCTTAGTTGTTTTGAATGCTCAGTTTCATGTCAATTTTTTCCACATTACTCTTTCACCCTCATCAATAAATTTTTTAATTCCTCTTCACTTTCTGCCATTAGGGTAGTATCATCTGCATTTCTGTGCTTATTGATATTTCTCCTGGAAATCTTGATTCCAGCTTGTGATTCATCCAGCCCAGCACTTCTCATCATATACTCAGCATATTTGTTGATTGAGCAAGGTGACAATATATAGCCTTGACATACTCCTTTCCCAATTTTGAGCCTGTCAGTTGTTCCATGTCTGATTCTGACTGTTGCATGTTGGCCTGCATACAGGTTTCTCAGGAAACAGATAAGGTGGTTTGGTATTTCCATCTCTTTAAGAATTTTTGACAGTCTCTTGTGATCCACAGTCAAAGGCTTTAGCATAGTCAATGAAGTAGAAATAGATGTTTCTCTGGGATTCTTTTGCTTTCTCCATGATCAATGAGTGTTGGCAGTTTGATGTCTGGTTCCTCTGTCTATTCAAAACCTAATTTATGCATCTGGAAATTATTGGTTCATGTACTGCTGAAGCCTAGCTTGAATGATTTTGTGCACAACCTTCTGGCTTGTGAAATGAGCTCAACTGTACAGTAGTTTGAACATTCCTTGGCATTGCTGTTCTTTGGGATTGGAATGAAAACTGAACTTTTCTAGCCCTGCAGCCATTGCTGAGTTTTCCAAATTGGCTGACATGCTGTATGCAACACTTTAACAGCACCATATTTTAGGAATTTAAATAGCTCAGCTGGAATTGTCACCTCCACTAGCTTTGTTTGTAGTAATCTTTCCTGAGGCCCACTTGACTTCACACTCTCAAGATGTCTGGTTCTAGGTGTGTGACCACACCATCGTGGTTATCCAGGTCATTAAGACCTTTTATGTAGAGTTCTTCTCTGTATTCTTGCCACCTGTTCTTAATATCTTCTGTTTCTGTTAGGTCCTTATCATTTCTATTCTGAATTGTGCCCATCTTTGCATGAAATGTTACCTTGATAGCTCCAGTTTCCTTGAATAGATCTCTAGACTTTCCCATTCTATTGTTTTCCTCTGTTCACTTAAGGCTTTCTTATCTCTCCTTGCTATTTCCTAAAACTCTGCATTCAGTTGAACACATCCCTTTCTCCTTTGCCTTTCTCTTCTCTTCTTTTCTCAGCTATTTGTAAAGTCTCCTCAGTTAACCAGTTTGCCTTCTTGAACATTTTTTGCTTTGAGACAGTTTTCAGCACTGCCTCCTGTACAGTGTTATGAACTTTCATCTGTAGTTCTTCAGGCATTCTGTCTACCAGATCTAATCCCTTGAATCTATTTGTCACTTCCCCTGCATAATTATAAGGAGTTTGATTTAGGTCATACCTAAAAGGTCTTTAATTTCTTTAATTTAAGTATGAATTTTGCTATAAAGGGTTTTGATCTGAGCCATAATTATCTTCAGCTCTTGATTTTGGTGACTGTTTAGAGCTTCCATATAATAGAAGCTTCCATATAATCTTTGGCTGCTAAGAAAATAATCAGTTTGATTTTGGTGTTGATCATCTGATGATGTCCATATGTGGAGTTGTCTCTTGGTTTGTTGGAAAAGGATTTTTGCTATGACCAGTGTGTTCTCTTGACAAAATTCTTGTTAGCCTATGCCCCGCTTTGTTTTGTATTCCAAGGCCAAACTTGCCTGTTACTCCAAGTGTCTCTTGACTTTCTACTTTTGCATTTCAATCCCCTATAATGAAAAGGACATCTTCTTTTGGTGTCCTAGAAGATGTTGTATGTGTTCCCCACACCAGTCAATTTCAACTTCTTCAGCATCAGTGGTTTGTCCATAGACTTGGATTACAGTGATGTTGAATGATTTGCCTTGGCAATAAACTGAGATCATTCTCTCATTTTTGAGACTGCACCCAAGTACTGCATTTTGGACTCTTTTGTTGACTATGAGGACTACTCCATTTCTTTTAAGGGATTCTTGCCCACAGTAGGAGATACAATGGTCATCTGAATTAAATTCACCCATCCCCTTCCATTTTAGTTTACTGGTGTTGATGTTTACTCTTGCTACCTGCTACTTGACCATGTCCTTGGACCTAGCATTCCAGCTTCCTATGCAGTATTGTTTTTTACAGCATCAGATTTTACTTTCAGCACCAGACACATCCATAACTGAGCATAGTTTCTGCTTCAGTGCAGCTGCTTCATTCTTTATGGATCTATTTGTAATTGCCCTCTGCTCTTCCCAGTGGCATATTGGACACCTTCTGACCAGAGAGGTTCATCTTCTGGTGTCATAATTTTTTGCCTTTTTGTACTGTTCATGGGGCTTTCCAGGCAAAAATACTGGAGTAGGTTGCCATTTCCTCCTCCAATGGACTACATTTTGTCAGAATTTTTCACTTTACCTGTCTTGGTGGCCCTGCATGGCATGACTCATAGTTTCATTGAGTTACACAAGGCCATTCACCATGGCAAGGGTGGTAGTTTCTTAACGTCTTATAGTGTCTAATAATTACAGGGGAATGGGGAACATTCTAAAAGCTGGAAATATCATAAATATGATAAAAACATAAACATATAGACTCAAGAAAGCCAAACTTCAAACAGTAGATAAATTTTAAGTAAAGTATAGCAAGGCATATTATAATGAAACTGCCCAAAATCTGTGATAAAGATATTAAAAGCATCCAAAGACAGAACCACAAAGAATCATTGATGGAAGTGACAGCACATTTATCACTGGAAGCTAGGAAAGCAGAAGGAGAGGAGAACAGTCTCTTTAAACTGTTGGGGAAAAAAAAAATGTCAGCATGAAATTTTATACTGGGAAAAAATCATTAAAAATGAAGGCAGAATAATGACTTTTTCAGACTTTCAAGGAGAAGGCAATGGCACCCCACTCCAGTGCTCTTGCCTGGAAAATCCCATGGACGGAGGAGCCTGGTAGGCTGCAGTCCATGGGGTCGCTGAGTCAGACACGACTGAGCGACTTCACTTTCACTTTTCACTTTCATGCATTGGAGAAGGAAATGGCAACCCACTCCAGTGTTCTTGCCTGGAGAATCCCAGGGATGGCGGAGCCCAATGGGCTGGCATCTGTGGGGTCGCATAGAGTCGGACACGACTGAAGCGACTTAGCAGCAGCAGCAGCAGACTTTCAAAAGTTGGAACAATATATCATGAGCATACCCATAGTTTAAGATGGTTAAAAAAAAACAACCTGCAGGAACATGCAAAATGATGCTTGATAGGAGTATGAATCTGTTCTTAGAGTCAGAAATGATGACTTTACTGGTAAATTATAAAACTTTCCCAAAATTTAAATATCTGTAAATGATAATGAACTAGTTAAATGCAGACAATAACAACATATTATGTGAAGTGTATGATACAACCACAACATTTGGGTGGGGAGATGTGCAAGTATATGAGTATAAAATTACTGAACTATACGTTACGTGTTATAATATCCTTTGAAGGTAAATTGTAAGATAAAGATGTATAAATCATAATGTAATCTCTAAAATAACAACAGCAAAAAAAGAGCTGCTAAGCCAGAGATTGGAATTATACAATTTATTCAGTTATTCTCTCCCAAAAGGAAACTGTGAAAGGAAAAATAAAGAGCTAGTATAATCAGAAATTAAAGAGTAAGATAATAGATATATACCTAATCATATCTCTAATTATATTAAATACAAATCATCTCAGTTCAAGTAAAAGACAGAGATTATTTCAATA
>SJYT01081057.1:65470-88137 GCA_006410635.1 Cephalophus harveyi
ATTTTGTTCTCTGCTTCCAAGCATATGAATTTTTTTAACTCAAAATGAAACGTTGAAGTTAATGTAAAATCTAAAATTCTAAAACTTAGAAAAGACACAGAAGCATCCTTTGTGACCTTAGGTTGGATTAAGCAAATAATAAATTGAAAAATTAGACTTCATCAAAATTAAAACATCCTGTTCTTCAATAGATACTGTTAGAAGAATGAAAGATAAACCAAAGATTTGAAAAGCACTTATCATTTGTCTGATAAAGGACTTGTATCCTCAGTACCTAAAGATATTTTATAAAAGAGGATATACGTTCAGTGACAAAGTGAAAGTGAAAGTTAAGTTGCTCAGTCATGTCCTACTCTTTGTGACCCCATGGACACCAGGCTCCTCTGTCCATGGGATTTTCTAGGCAAGAGTACTGGAATGGGTTGCCATTTCCTTCTCCAGGGAATCTTCCAGACCCAGGGATCGAACCCAGGTCTCCTGCATTGTAGACAGACGCTTTACCATCTGAGCCACCAGGGACAAAGAAGCATATAAAAAAGGCTCAGTAGTACTAGTCATTAAGAAAATACAAATAAAAACCACAATGAGATGTAGTAACACACCTATTTGAATAGCTACAGTTGAAAAGATTGACTATAATAATTGTTGGAGAGGAGAGACACAAACACTTCGGAGAGAAACAAACACTTATATGTGAAATATAATTATACTAAATGATGGGATCCAGACAGAAAAGTCCAGAATGCATGATTCTATTTATATAAAATTCTAGGAAATGCAAATTGTGATACAGTGATAGGAAGATCAATGGTTTCCTGGGGATGTAGCAGGAAAGATGGAGACATTAGGGAGGAAATGATTACCTAGGGCATAAGAAAAAGAGGGGAGTGATGTTCATGTTCAGCATCTTTATATTGTAGTGATAGTTTCATGAGTATATATATATATGTCATAACATCAAACACTTTGAATGCATGTGGTTTCTTACATATTAGTTACACCATAACAATACTGGCTTTTTTTAAAATATAAAGTGATTCACCTGCTTCTACTTATTTCTCCAAGTAAAGATAGTATTCTGCCTCCTCTGTCAGTGAGGCAAGATGGCCTATATTTAAATATATATATATTTTTTTTCAGGTATTTTTCTGATTTTTGTTAAGGAAATGTTTCCAGTTGGACTGTTTGATGTAATTCCCCATTCACAGCTATCACGTCATAAATGCTTATATTTCTGTTAATTGTAGTTATGTATTTATTTTTTTTCTCTTTTAATTGAAGTAGTGCTAAAAGAGGAGAGTAAAAAAGTTGGCTTAAAGCTCAACAATCAGAAAACTAAGATCATGGCATCTGGTCCCATCACTTCATGGCAAATAGATGGGGAAACAGTGAAAACAGTGTCAGACTTTATTTTGGGGGGCTCCAAAATCATTGCAGATGGTGATTGCAGTCATGAAATTAAAAGACACTTAGTCCTTGGAAGGAAAGTTATGACCAACCTAGATAGCATATTAAAAAGCAGAGGCATTACTTTGCCAACAAAGGTCCATCTAGTCAAGGCTATGGTTTTTCCAGTGGTCATATATGGATGTGAGAGTTGGACTGTGAAGAAAGCTGAGCACTGAAGAACTGATGCTTTTGAACTGTGGTATTGAAGGTATTTTTCTGATTTTTGTTAAGGAAATGTTTCCAGTTGGACTGTTTGATGTAATTCCCCATTCACAGCTATCACGTCATAAATGCTTATATTTCTGTTAATTGTAGTTATGTATTTATTTTTTTTCTCTTTTAATTGAAGTAGTGCTAAAAGAGGAGAGTAAAAAAGTTGGCTTAAAGCTCAACAATCAGAAAACTAAGATCATGGCATCTGGTCCCATCACTTCATGGCAAATAGATGGGGAAACAGTGAAAACAGTGTCAGACTTTATTTTGGGGGGCTCCAAAATCATTGCAGATGGTGATTGCAGTCATGAAATTAAAAGACACTTAGTCCTTGGAAGGAAAGTTATGACCAACCTAGATAGCATATTAAAAAGCAGAGGCATTACTTTGCCAACAAAGGTCCATCTAGTCAAGGCTATGGTTTTTCCAGTGGTCATATATGGATGTGAGAGTTGGACTGTGAAGAAAGCTGAGCACTGAAGAACTGATGCTTTTGAACTGTGGTATTGAAGAAGACTCTTGAGAGTCCCTTGGACTGCAAGGAGGTCCAACCAGTCCATCCTAAAGGAGATTGGTCCTGGGTGTTCATTGGAAGGACTGATGCTGAGGCTGAAACTTCAATATTTTGGCCACCTCATGTGAAGAGTTGACTCATTGGAAAAGACTCTGATGCTGGGAGGGATTGGGGGCAGGAGAAGGGGACGACAGAGGATGAGATGGCTGGATGGCATCACCGACTCAATGGATATAAGTTTGAGTGAACTCTGGGAGTTGATGATGGACAGGGAGGCCTGGCATGCTGTGATTCATGGGGTCACAGAGTCGGACACGACTGAGCAACTGAACTGAAAGCATGCTTATTGATTCAGTTATTCTCAGGTCATATTTGTATACTATCAACCATCAAGTTTAAATAGTCTCATGATATCTAATTGATCCTGTTTAATTCTGAGTAAATTAGTATGTCCTAAAATACCCAAATGTGGTGATACTAAGCACTAAGTGACATTTCCAGTGGCTCAACAGTAGAGAATCCACCTACAATGCAGGAGACACAGGAGACATGGGTTTGATCCTTGGGTCAGGAAGATGCCCTGGAGAAGGCCATGGCAACCCACTCCAGTATTCTTGTCTGGAGAACTGATGGAGGAGCCTGGTAGGCTACAGACCATAGGATTGCAAAGAACTGGACATGACTGAAGCAACTGAGCATGATATATTAAGTATTAAAAAGTGAAAGGATTTTAACATGTAAACCAACTATACTCTGAAGAAAATAAAAGTGAAAGAGTAAAGGATCCCAAATCTCTTTGTAAGAAAGCTCCAAATTATTAGGTCTTCCTGTGAGTTACTTATGCTCATTTTTGCCTGAAAGCCTAGTCCTGTGACTTTATTTTTTAATACCTTTTTCTGGTAAGGTTTAAAGTATAATCATGCAATCTAAAGCAGCATGTGCTACATCTACCTAAGGAACTCATTTACTGAGCCCTACCATTTGGACAGCAGGGAGCTAAGTTCCCTGAAGTGTCTCTAAGCATCTCAGGCTCACTGAGTCAAGAATAAATAAAACTCAGCTTCTGTGAAAACAAACACCTGCCAGATAAACCTACTAATGGGTGGTTAACCATTGACAGCCCTGCCCCATCTCCACGATACTAGTACTTTTTCATGCTTAAATGTCAACTGTAGCAAGCTGGGGGAGGATATTGAGCTTAAAAGACAAAGATTTCCCTCGATCATCTCATATTATTGTGTGAGAAGAGAGGATAAGGTAATCCAGTCAGAATATCAATGGAGAGAATGATTAAAAGAGGAAACCATCTTCAGATAAAACTACGATTCTTTTCAAATATAGACAGGGGAGCCAATGCTGGCATTTTATCTCAATACTTCAATACTATTCAAAGTGACAAACAGGTTTCACTTAATTGAACCATGCCATTTTATTCTAGTTTTTCTTTCTTTCTTTCTTTTTTTTTTTTTTTGGTACACAAGAGAATAAAATGCAGAGTAGGAATATTTTCAACATAAAAGAAGTCTCATTCTTTAGATAGAGTGTTGTGTGGGAAATGAGGTTTTTCCACTAGATAATGTTGTATCCATCGAACAGCAAAGAACATCTAACTTTGCCTTCCTAGGTGGAATTCAATGAGAGGTCCTTTCCATATACACATCATCTATGCATGAAGGAGAAGTGGAAAACTAACTGGAAAGAGCTGGTGGAGGGTGAAGTTAGACAGAAGAAGGCAGGCTGTAGTCTCCACTTGTCCCTCAGTTTGTTTGAGTCTTCAAATTATGTAATACAGGTTTCCATCAATCTCTCAACCCCAAGGGCACAGCAGTTCCGTAAGAGTGGGTCTGTCTACTTCTCAGAGACTATATCAGCATGAGACAAAGAAGTGGGTCCATCAAAGGAATGACAACATAATCCTGACAGCTCAGAGTATGTGCAGCCTACTTTCCCAGTAATATCTTCAACACAAAAGGATTTATGTCAAACATGATCTACACCAGATTATAGGTTTTTTTTTTTTTTTAATTTTATTTTTACTTTATTTTACTTTACAATACCATATTGGTTTTGCCATACATTGACATGAATCCACCATGGGTGTATATTAGCTCCCAATCCTGAATCCCCCTCCCACCTCCCACCCCATATCGTCTCTCTGGATCATCCCCGTGCACCAGCCCCAAGCATCCTGTATCCTGTATCGAACATAGGCTTGTGCTTCGTTCTTACATGATAGTATACACGTTTCAATGCCATTCTCCCAAAACTCCCACCCTCTCCCTCTCCCACAGAGTCCAAAAGTCCGTTCTATACATCTGTGTCTCTTTTGCTGTCTCTCATACAGGGTCATACAGACTATAGGTTTTTAACAAATGATTGGAGGTCTTCCCTAACAAAGAAGGTAACAAGAGAAGTCAATGATGTTCATCAACAGAGAAGGACCAGGACCTAAGTGCCATTGATCCTTCCCTTACATAATACTGTTGCCCAAAGCTTCCCATGAACCCAGAGTAAAGGAGACAGAGGAAAACCTTCAAGAAGGGAGAACATCCTCTTGTAAAGATGAAATTTTCATTGACTAGGTTGTGAACTAGATAATTATTTTTAATGCCAGAAATTTTTAGTAAAAAAAAAAAAAAAGGAAAAAAAAAGTCACAGAATTCAACTGATACCAGAATGAGTTAGAACAAATTGCTCTAGAGTGAGGAATAGAAAGCAAACTTTTTGTTCTTCCATTCTAAGAAAAGCACAGTTCTTGGAATTTTCACATTCTAAATATCTCCCTTATTTGTTCCATTGTTTTATACTCAGAAAATTTCTTTAGTTCGGGCTTCTTAAACTCTTCTGTCAGATCACAAATTCTTAACCTTCAGTCTCAGTTGTTTCAGTCCACTGTTCACATAGGGTTTGGAATTTACTTAATGGGAAATGAAGAAATAGTAGTCATTAAAAAAAAATTGCCTTATTTTAGAAAGTATCATGATTAGTTTTTCTTTTTTAATATAATGAATGTTAAGAAATTTACTGAAAGTGAAAATGAAAATGAAAAATCTTTATCTGTATTTCATGCTGAATGTACATTAAATTATGTATAAAAAACCATTAGTTGAACACACTACTGGTTTGGAATTCTGTGAAAATTTGAGACATCAGAAAAGTTTATGTCAACATGAAGAATATTTTTGCTGAGTAAAGTCCAGTTCCTCATTTATTTAACTTAGTTATAAGAAAAATGGCCTATAGAGATATACAACTGCAAACTGTCATTTAAGTATCTGTGCTGTATGTTCATTCATTTAATTTTATTTTTTAAATTTTATTTAACTTTTAATTTTGAAGTAGTTTCAGATCTAAGCTTCAAAATTAGTTGAGAGTTCCCATATGCCCTTCACCTAGCTTTTCCAAATAGCATCTTGTCTAATAGGATTACAGTAATCAAAACCAGGAAGATAGCATTGATATAAAACTACTAAGTAATCTGTAGATCAGATGCAGATCTTTTGATTTGTCTCTATAATGCCTTTTTTGTGTGTAAAGGCATTTGCTGTGTCGTCTCAGTTTCCCTTATTCTGGAATATTCCTCAGTCTATTTTGTCTATGAACTTGACATTTCTAAACAGCACCAGCCAGTTATTTTGTGCAAATTCTGTTTTTGTCTGTTTCCTCGATTAAATTCATGTTGTACATCTCTGTACCATTTATTATAAAATATTGAGATGACCCAGAGGGATGGTATGGGGAAGGAGGAGGGAGGGGGGTTCAGGATGGGGAACACGTGTATACCTGTGGCAGATTCATGTTGATATATGGCAAAACCAATACAATATTGTAAAGTAATTAACCTCCAATTAAAATAAATAAATTTATATTAAAAAATATTTTACAATACATTCTTTCCATTACTTTATACTGATCTCCCTTCAAGCTGTAGTGGACAAAAACCTTGTGCCCTCTACCTTCCTATGTTCCCTGACTAGGACCCTATAAGGTAAACTGAAAAAAGATGGATTAACAAGAGAAAAACGGATGCAAGTTAATTAACATGTGCAGTGTACATTCATATGGGAGAAACACATGCTCAAATGAGTGGTTAGAACTTGGGTCTTATATAGCAGTTTAAGCATACTAAGAAATGCATTATAAACATTTCATGAAAGAAAAATTGTTTTGTAGAGAAGTGACAAGATGAAAGAAGTTTGAAGTTTGAGCTTCTGGGATGGCAAACATGGAAACAAATACATAGAGAAAGCAATGGTAGATCAGGGCTAGTAGGTAACTTTTGTTTGTATATGCTCTTTCAAGATGTCTAACTTTTGAGATAACATTGTCATCCCCTTCTTGGGCCTGAAAGTGGTGTTAGGGGCTAGACTTTCACCAGTAGAATTTATGTTCTGCTTTCAGGTACAGGTGGGATGGACAGAAAGCTCATATTGGAATTGCCTTCTCAAGTGCCTTCAGCTTATAATAATCCTAAACCAGAGCAGTTTATTTTTGGATAGCATAGTCTGAACCCCTTTAAAGCTAATCTGAAACAGTAATAATTTATTGTATTTTCATATTTCATGTAAATGTACTTGTTTTTTAAAAGATAGTTACCATAAAGAAAACAGTCTTGTGTGTAATTTTAAAAACTTGTTAATTGAAAAAAGAACTGTGCAGTTGAAAGAAATTATTTGTAGTGTATATATTTAGAGATAACTAAGAATCAGTTTATTAATAACTGGAATTTTAAGAACATTCCATGGGTTCTTCATTACATTTTCCACTCTATGGAAAATAAAAGCTGTATTTATATTTTTTGTTGATATTTTATAATTGTTTCTCAACTGCATTTCATTTTTTGCTATTGTAAGTTTGAGATAGAACCTCAGTGTTGTAAAACCAAAGGGATATTTATCTAAACTGCTTGTCCAATTGACTTATCCTTCTTAACTTTATTTACAAAAACAGAAGATTTGTCAGGCCAGGCTGTTTATTATAATTGAATTAGTGAAGAATTTAAAATGTTTTAAATGAATGAAATGCATTTCCAGAAAAGGAGAAATAGTTCAGTTTTTCAAAATACATTTCTCCCCAGCCCGAGAAAGAGGGATCCTCTGTGGAGGTGGGAAAGGAAGAAGCCCTAACACACCTTTCTTCCCAGGTGGCTCAGTGGTAAGGAATATGACTGCAATGTGGGAGACCTGGGTTGTATCCCTGGGCTGGGAAGATCCCCTGGAGGAGGGAAGAGCAGCCCATGCCAGTATTCTTTTGTCTGGAGAATCTCACAGACAGAGGAGCCTAGCGGGCTACAGTCAATGGGGTCACAAAAGAGTCAGACACTACTTAGTGACTAAATAGCAGCAACAACCATTCCTATAAAGTCCTGGTTGAATCAAAGAGCTCACCACACTGTATAGGCAGGAGTCAGCAAATCCGTCTTCGAATTGGGAGCCAGTGACAACCAGAAACACAAACCACAATGCAGTCATTTTTAAAGCAGGTAGAGCAGCAGTGGAGCAGTACCGTGTCCTCGGGGAGGCAGTGGCAGCAGTGCCAGCAAATGTGATAAACGACTTCCAAAGACAGTGCCTGTGGACAGCACTGCTGCCTCTGTGGGCAGAAATGGTGTGTCCTCACAGCAGAGCCCTAGAGCATGTTTGCTGTGACCTCTGATGTTACCCCTCTTCTTTTTCTTGCACTATTGTTCACGCCAACTTCTGTAGTTTTCTCTGCATTTATATACTACTATAAGTTGTTTTTACTACTTAAATAAGTCAAATTTCTAATGTGCTCAGTCATGAATGCTGGCTATTATCCCACATAAATGGTACAACTGGAAATTTGATCCTTCTCTTATTTTTTGATGTTTTTGATACACTGCTTAATTTTCATAGTGCTGTGTATTGTCTTAATCTTTGACCATCCATAGAGTTGTAAGTTTTCAATATTAATGTAAATTAAATTTACATTCAATTTAATATATAATCACTACACATCAACCTAGATAGCATATTGAAAAGCAGAGACATTACTTTGCCGACTAAGGTCTGTCTAGTCAAGGCTATGGTTTTTCCTGTGGTCATGTATGGATGTGAGAGTTGGACTGTGAAGAAGGCTGAGCGCCATGGTGATGGACAGGGAGGCCTGGCGTGCTGTGATTCTTGGGGTCGCAAAGAGTCGGACATGACTGAGCGACTGAACTGAACTGAACACATCATATCTACCCACATATATTCTGAAACACAAGTTTTAAACATATGTATCAAAACTTCACATCCAATTAAGTGTTAAGCTTAAAATATTTAACTGGGTTAAAAAAACTTGACAGGGTTTTCTGCATTTTAGGCTCTTGGGAAGTTCTCTCCCACATGTATTTCCTTATTTGTCTTGACCAATTTCAGTTTTTTTCTCTTGGAATGCTTCCTCCTTAAATGCATCCTATTGGAAGGCAGCCGTTATGTCATAAAGCATTCCAAGCAACCTTGAGCTTTTTTGAAGGGAATCAAGCCTCTGGTCAACACCAGTAATTGAACCCACAGTTGAGTCTAAGACTGCAGTTGCTCTATTATCCCAGCCAACAACCACATGGATCAGAAGAATAGCCCAATAAACCAATGGCATCTTACTAAGAGAGATCATAATTTTGATCCTTAACTTGTTCTTGTTCAGTCGCTAAGTCATGTCTGAGCCTTTGCAAACCTATGAACTGCAGCATGTTAGGCTTCCCTATCCTTCACTATCTCCCAGAGTTTGCCCAAACTCAAGTCCACTGACTCAGTGATGCCATCCAACCATCTCATTCGCTGTCACCTCTTTCTTTGCCTGCCCTCAATCTTTCCCAGCATCAGGTCGTTTCTAATCAGTCAGTTTTCCCCATCAGGTGGCCAAAGTATCGGGGCTTCAGCATCAAAGAATGAAGGTTGATTTCCTTTAGGATTGACAGATTTGATCTCTTTGCTGTCCACAGGGCTCTCAAGAATCTTCTCCAGCACCACAATTCAAAACCATCAGTGTTCTTCAGCACTGAGGCTACTTTATGTTCCAAATCTCAAATCTGTATGTGACTACTGGAAAAACCATAGCTTGGACTTACTAACATTTGTTGGCAGTGTGATATCTCTGATTTTTAATACGGTGTCTAAGTTTGTCATACCTTTTCTTCTGTGGCTGCATTCAGTGTCCACATTGATTTTGGAGCCCAAGATAATGAAGCCTGGCACAATTGTCACTATTTCCCCACCCATTTGCCATCAAGTGATGGGACCAGATGCCTTGATCTTAGTTTTTTTGGATGTTGTGGTTTTTCTAATTTTTTTTTTTAGCTTTCAGGGTTTTTTTTAATTATTATTTTTATTGAAGGATAATTGTTTTACAGAATTTTGCTGTTTTCTTTTCAAACCTCAACATGAATCAGCCATAGGTATACATATATTATTCCCTCCCTTTTGAAACTCCTTCCCATCTCCTTCCCCTTCCCACCCCACTAGGTTGATACAGAGCCCCTGTTTGAGTTTCCTGAGCCATACAGCAAATTCCTGTTGTCTATCTATTTTACATATGGTAATGCAAGTTTCCTTGTTACTCTTTCCATACATCTCACCCTCTCCTCCCCTCTCCACATGTCCATAAGTCTATTCTCTATGTCTGTTTCTCCATGGTTGCCCTGTAAATAAATTCTTCAGTACCATTTTTCTAGATTCTGTATATATGTGTTAGAATACAGTATTTATCTTTCTCTTTCTGACTCACTTCACTCTGTATAATAGGTTCTATGTTCATCCACCTCATTAGAACTGATTCAAATGTGTTCCTTTATATGGTTGAGTAATATTCCATTGTGTATATATACCACAACTTCTTTATCCATTCATCTATCGATGGACATCTAGGTTGCTTCCATGTTCTAGCTATTGTAAATAGTACTGCAATGAACAATGGGATACATCTGTCTTTTTCAATTTTGATTTCCTCAGGGTATATGCCTAGGTGGGATTGCTGGGTCATATGGTGGTGTTATTCCTAGTTTTTCAAGGAATCTCCATACCATTTTCCATAGTGGCTGTATCAATTTGCATTCCCACCAACAGAGCAAGAGTGTTCCCTTTACTCCACACCCTCTCCAGCATTTATTATTTGTGGGCTTTTTGATAATGGCCATTCATACCAGCATGAGGTGATATCTTATTGTAGTTTTGATTTTCATTTCTCTAACAATGAGTGATGTTGAGCATCTTTTCATGTGTTTGTTAGCTGTTTGTATGTCTTCTTTGGAGAAATGTCTTTTTAGGTTTTTTTTTTTCCAATTTTTTATTGGGTTGTTTGTTTTTCTAGTATTGACTTGTATGAGCTGCTTGTATATTTTAGAGATTAATCCTTTGTCAGTTGTTTCATTTGCTATTTTCTGCCATTCTGAGGGTTGTCTTTTCACCTTGCTTATAGTTTTCTCTGCTGTGCAAAAACTTTTAAGTTTAAACAGGTCCCACTTGTTTACTGTTGGTTTTATTTCCATTACTCTAGGAGGTGGGTCATAGAGGGTCTTGCTTTGATTTATGTCATCGAGTGTTCTGCCTATGTTTTCCTCTAAGAGTTTTATAGTTTCTGGTCTTACATTTAGGTCTTTAATCCATTTCGAGTTTATCTTTGTGTATGGTATTAGGAAGTGTTATAATTTCATTCTTTTACATGTAGTTATCCAGTTTACCAGCACCATTTATTGAAGAGGCTGTCTTTGCCCCATTGTATATTTTTGTCTCCTTTGACAAAAATAAGGTGCCCACAGGTGCATGGGTTGATTTTTGGGCTTTCTATCTTATTTCATTGGTTTATATTTCTGTTTTTGTGCCAGTACCATAATGTCTTTATGACTGTAGCTTTGTAGTATAATCTGAAGTCAGGAAGGTTGATTCCTCCAGCTCCATTCTTCTTTCTCAAGACTGCTTTGGCTATTTGGGGATTTTTGTGTTTCCATATTAATTGTGAAATATTTTGTTCTAGTTCTGTGAAAAATCCCATTGGTAATTTGATAGGGACTGTATTAAATCTGTAGATTGCATTTGGTAGTATAGTCATTTTCACAATATTGGTTTTTCCTACCATGGAACATGGCATATCTGTCCATCTGTTTATGTCATCTTTGATTTCTTTCATTAGTGTCATAATTTTCTATGTACAGCTCTTTTTTCTCCTTAAGTAAGTTCATTCCTAGATATTTAATTATTTTTGTTGCAATGGTGAATGGGATTGATTGCTTAACTTCTTTTTCTGATTTTTTATTGTTCGTATATAGAAATGCATGTGATTTCTATGTATGGATTTTGTATCCTACAACTTTGCTAAATATAATGATCAGCTCTAGTAATTTTCTGATACTATCTTTAGGATTTTCTATGTAGAGTATCATGTCATCTGCAAACAGTGTGAGATTTACTTCTTCTTTTCTGATCTGGATTCTTTTATTTCTTTATCTTCTCTGATTGCTGTAAGTAGGCCTTCCAGAAATGTATTGAATATTAGTGGTTAAAATGGGCATCCTTGTCTTGTTTCTGATCTTAGGGGCAATGTGTTCAGTTTTTCACCATTCAGAACAGTGTTTGCTCTAGGCTTACTCAAACTACTGCACAATTGCACTCATCTAACACACTAGTAAAGTAATGATCAAAATTCTCCAAGCCAGGCATCAACAATACCTGAACTGTGAACTTTCAGATGTTCAAGCTGGTTTTGGAAAAGACAGAGGAACCAGAAATCAAATTGCCAACATCTGCTGGACTGTCAAAAAAGCACGAGAATTCCAGAAAAACATCTATTTCTGCTTTATTGACTATGCCAAAGACTTTGACTGTGTGGACCACAACAAACTGGAAAATTATTAAAGAGATGGGAATACCATACCCCCTGACCTGCCTCTTGAGAAACCTATTGCAGGTCAGAAAGCAACATTTAGAACTGGACATGGAACAACAAACTGGTTCCAAATAGGAAAAGGAATACGTCAAGGCTGTATATTGTCACCCTGCTTATTTAACTTATATGCAGAGCACATCATGAGAAATGCTGGGCTGGATGAACCACAAGCTGAAATCAAGATTGCCAGAAGAAATATCAATAACCTCAGATATGCAGGTGACACCACCTTTATGGCAGAAAGTGAAGAAGAACTAAAGAGCCTCTTGATGAAAGTGAAAGAGGAGAGTGAAAAAGTTGGCTTAAAACTCAACATTCAGAAAATGAAGATCATGGCATCCGATCCCATCAGTTCATGGAAAATAGATGGGGAAACAGTGGCAGACTTTAATTTTTTTTTTTTTTGACTCCAAAATCACTGCAGATGGTGATTGCAACCATGAAATTAAAAGATGCTTACTCCTTGGAAGAAAAGTTATGACCAACTTAGATAGCATATTCAAAAGCAGAGACATTACTTTTCCAACAGAGGTTCATCTATTCAAGGGTATGGTTTTTCCAGTAGTCATTACATGATGTGAGAGTTGGACTATAAAGAAAGTTGAGCACCTACGAATTGATGCTTTTGAACTGTGCTGTTGGAGAAGACTCTTGAGAGTACCTTGGACTGCAAGGAGATCCAACTAGTCAGCCTAAAGGAAATCAATCCTGCATATTTGTTGGAAGGACTGATGTTGAAGCTGAAGCTCCAATACTTTGGCCACCTGATATGAAGAATTGACTCATTGGAAAAGACCCTGATGTTGGGAAAAATTGAAGGTGGAAGGAGAAGGGGATGGCAAAGGATGAGATGATTGGATGATAACACTGATTCAATGGGCATGAGTTTGAGTCATCTCTGGGAATTGGTGATGGATAGGCAGTCCTGGAGTGCTGTAGTTCATGTGGTCACAAAGAATCAGGCACAACTGAGTGACTGAACTGAACTAAAATATACTGAGGTTTGATTTGTGTACAAGATGTGGTCTATCCTGGAGAAATTCCCATGTGCACTTGAGAAGAAGGTGTAACCTTCTACATTTGGATGGAATGTCCTCAAGATATCCATGAGATCCATCTCATCTAATGTATTATTTAAGACTTGTGTTTCCTTATTAATTTTCTCTTTTGAGGAAATTAGTGTGAGTGGAGTGTTAAAGTCTCCTATTATTATTGTGTTACTGTCAATTTCTCCTTTTTTGTCTGTTAGTGTTTGTCTTATGTATTGAGGTGCTCCTATGTTGGGTGCATAGATATTTACAATTTTTATATTTTCCTCTTGGATTGATTCCTTGCTCATTATGTACTGTCCTTCCTTATCTCTTGTAATCTTTTTTATTTTAAGGTCTATTTTGTCTGGCATGAGGATTACTACTCCAGCTTTCTTTTGCTTCCTTTTGCATGGAATATATTTCTCTATCCTCTCACTTTCAGTCTGTATGTGTCTTTAGGTCTGAAGTGGGTTTCTTGTAGACAGCATACATATGGGTCTTGTTTTTGTATCCATTCAGCTAGGCTGTGTCTTTTGGCTGGAGCGTTTAATCCATTTACATTTAAAGCAATTATTGATATATATGTTCCTGAAGACTCTTGAGAGTCCCTTGGACTGCAAGGAGATCCAACCAGTCCATTTTGAAGATCAACCCTGGGATTTCTTTGGAAGGAATGATGCTAAAGCTGAAACTCCAGTACTTTGTCCACCTCATGCGAAGAGTTGACTCATTGGAAAAGACTCTGATGCTGGGAGTGATTGGGGGCAGGAGGAGAAGGGGACAACCGAGGATGAGATGGCTGGATGGCATCACTGACTTGATGGACGTGAGTCTGAGTGAACTCCGAGAGATGGTGATGAACAGGGAGGCCTGGCGTGCTGCGATTCATGGGGTCGCAAAGAGTCGGACACGACTGAGCGACTGAACTGAACTGATTGCCATTTTCTAATTGTTTATGGTTGATTTTGTAGATCTTTTTTCTTCTGTTTTATTTCTTGACTATATAAGTGTGTTTCACATTTGTTGTAAAGGTGGTTTGGTGGTCATGAATTTCTTAACTTTTGCTTGTCTGAAAATCTTTTTATTTCTCCATCAATTTTGAATGAGATCCTTGCTGAGGAAAGTAATCTTGGTTGTAGATATCCTGCCATTCCCTTCTGGCCTGCAGAGTTTCTGCTGAAAGATCAGCTGTTAAGTGTATGGAGTTTCCCTTGTATGTTATTTGTTGCCTATCCCTTGCTGCTTTTAATATTCTTTCCTTGTGTTTAGTCTTTGTTAGTTTGATTAGTATGTATCTTGGCATGTTTCTCCTTGGGCTTATCCTGTATCTGACTCTTTGTGCCTCTTGGACTTGACAGGCTATTTCATTTTCCATGTTGAGGAAATTTTCAACTATACTGTCTTCAAAAAGTTTCTCATACCATTTCTTTTTCTCTTCTTCTTTTGGGACCCCTATAACTTGAATGCTGATACATTTGATATGGCCCCTGAGGTCTCTGAGACTGTCCTCAGCTCTTTTCATTCTTTTTTAACTTTATTTTACCCTTCAGAAGTTATTTTCACCATTTTATCTTCCAGCTCACTGATTCGTTCTTCTGCTTCAGATATCCTGGTATTGATTCCACCGAGTATTTTAGATTTCAGTAATTGTGTTGTCTCTGTATGCTTATTCTTTAATTCTTCTGGAACTTTATTAATTGATTCTTGCATTTTCTCCATTTTGTTTTCAAGGTTTTTGATCATTTTTACTATCATTATTCTGTATTCTTTATCAGTAATTTTCATATTTCCTCTTCATTTGTTTGGACTTCAGTCTTTCTAGTTTTTCCTTCATTTGTGCAGTATTTCTCTGCCTTTTCAGTTTTTTTTTTTTTTTTTTAAGTTATTTTGTTTGATGTCTCCTTTTCCCAGGCTTCAAGGAAAGTTGAATTCTTTCCTTGAAGAATTTTGAATTCTTTTTTCCTTTTGGTTTATGCCCTCCTAAGGTTTGTCCAGTGGTTTATGTGAGCGTCATATAGGGTGAAATTTGTGCTGAGTTTTTGTTTGTTTTTTCTCTTATGGGCAAGGCTGAGTGAGGTGGTATGCCTGTCTGCTGATTATTGGGTTTCTATTTTTGCTCTGTTTGTTGTTTAGGTGAGGAATCCTGCACAGGGTGCTCCTGGTGGTTGGGTGATACCGGGTCTTGTATTCAAATGGTTTCCTTTGTCTGAGTTCTCACTATTTGATATTCCCTAGGGTTCAGTTGCACAGTTGTATCTAACTCTTTGCGACCCCATGAATTGCGGTACGCTAGGCCTTCCTGTCCATCAGCAACTCCCAGAGTTTACTCAAACTCACATCCATCGAGTCGGTGATGCCATTCAGCCATCTCATTCTCTGTCATCCCCTTCTCCTCCCGCCCCCAATACCTCCCAGCATCAGGGTCTTTTCCAATAAGTCAACTCTTTGCATGAGGTGACCTAAGTACTGGAGTTTAGCATCAGTCACTCCAATGAACACCCAGGACTGATCTCCTTTAGAATGGACTAGTTGGATGTTCTTGCAGTCCAAGAGACTCTCAAGAGTCTTCTCCGACACCACAGTTCAGAAGCATCAATTCTTCTGTGCTCAGCTTTCTTCACAGTCCAACTCTCACATCCATACATGACCACTGGAAAAACTATAGCCTTGACTAGATGGACCTTTGTTGGTAAAGTAATGTCTCTGCTTTTTAATATGCTATCCAGGTTGATCATATCTTTCATTCCGAGGAGTAAATGTCTTTAATCTCATGGCTGCAATCACAATCTGCAGTGATTTTAGAGCCCCAGAAAATAAAGTCTGACACTGTTTCCACTGTTTCCCCATCTATTTACCATCAAGTGATGGGACCAGATTCCATGATCTTAGCTTTCTGAATGTTGAGCTTTAGGCCAACTTTTTCACTCTTCTCTTTCACTTTCATCAAGAGGCCCTTTTGTTCCTCTTCAGTTTCTGCCATAAAGGTGGTGTCATCTGCATATCTGAGGTTATTGATATTTCTCCCAGCAATCTTGATTCCAGCTGTGCTTCTTCCAGCCCAACATTTCTCATGATGTACACTGCATATAAGTTAATTAAGCAGGGTGACAATATACAGCCTTGACATACTCCTTTTTCTATTTGGAACCAGTCTGTTTTTCCATGTCCAGTTCTAACTGTTGCTTCCTGACCTGCATATAGGTTTCTCAAAAGGCAGGTTAGGTGGTCTGGTATTCCCATCTCTTTCAGAATTTTCCACAGTTTATTGTGATCCACACAGCCAAAGGCTTTGGCATAGTCAATAAAGCAGAAATAGATGTTTTTCTGGAACTCTCTTGCTTTTTCCATGATCCAGCAGATGTTGGCAATTTGATCTCTGGTTCATCTGCCTTTTCTAAAACCAGCTTGAACATCTGGAAGTTCACAGTTCACATATTGCTGAAGCCTGGCTTGCAGAATTTTGAGCATTACTTTACTAGCATGAGAGATGAGTGCACTTGTGCGGTAGTTAGAGCATTCTTTGGCATTGCCTTTCTTTGGGATTGGAATGAAAACTGACCTTTTCCAGTCCTGTGGTCACTGCTGAGTTTTCCAAATTTGCTGGGGTTAGTTCTCTGGTAGTCTAGGGTCTTGCAGTCAGTGCTCCCACTCCAAAGATTCAGGGCTAGATCTCTGATCAGGAACAAAGATTCCATAAATGGTTTGTTATGGCATTAAGGGAGAGTAAAACAAATTCCCAAAAATGAGACACCAAAGATGAATCCCACACCAATGGCAGTTACAAAATCAGGCAAATATTAATTAAAGTAATAGAATATGCACATATACATATACACCCATGAGCAAAGTGGAAACAGTCCAGCAAAAATTAAGTACAGTAGATTGATCTGGTGAACAAAGGAATTAAAAAATTTATTTACCAGTTAAGAACAAAACTAACTGAAGCAGAAACTGGAAAAAATAATTAAAGCCAGGTGCCAAGTGGGGAATAAAGCAATGAAAACAAAACTAACAAATATGTTGAGAGGAAAGGAAAGAAAGAAAGTATAAATATGCAAACTTAAATAGAGATAGATGAAAACAGTTTATATACTGAAAACAGTTTATATATAGATTAACTGCAAGGGGAAAAGAACAGTAAGAAAGATAAATGAAGGAGTAAATGTAGAAAATATAATAGATTTAAAGAATTAAAAATAGTAAAAAAAAAAAATGGGAGAAAAAAGAAAAAAGGGGAAGAA
The DNA here is from genome assembly GCA_006410635.1 of Cephalophus harveyi. Lineage (NCBI taxonomy): Eukaryota > Metazoa > Chordata > Mammalia > Artiodactyla > Bovidae > Cephalophus > Cephalophus harveyi. Next base: position 82,804 of record SJYT01081057.1, read on the forward strand.
AAGGAAAACTCCACAGAACTGCAAAACCCCTAATGTAGAGGCAGAGGTTTATAACAGCAATAGAATGTGTGACTGAATATATTCATAGACATATACACCCACAAGCAGCATCAAAATAGTCCAACAAAAATTAAGTACAATAGATTGGCCCGGCAAACAAAGGAAATGAAAAATTATATCTACCAGAATAAAACTAACTACAGGACAAACTGGAAAACAAAACTAAAGCAAGGTGCCAATTGAGGAATAAAGCAATGAAAATAAAAGTAGCAAATATGTTGAGAGGAAAGGAGAGAAAGAAAGAATAGATATGCAAAGTTACATAGAGGTAGATAAAGAAGATTTATATATGTTAAAGATAAACTTCAATGTGGAAAGAACAGTAGGAAAAGCAAACAAAGGAATGAATGTAGAAAAAATAATAGGTTTAAAAAATTAAAAATTAAAAAAAGAGAAAAAAAAAAAAAAGAGGGAAACTGCAAGGAACTCCAAAAGCTCAAAGTAGAGGCAGAGGTTTATAACAACAATAAAAAATTTGACTGAGGAAAAAAAATGCTCTAAAGCTTAATTGGATTTTTTAGTGCCAATAAAATTGACAACTACAACAGAGGGGGGAAAAGAGCAAAAAGAAAAGAAAATCCAAAGAGTCTGCAAAGTAGGACCCTGGGATCCTCCTCTGCAGTTCAATGCATCAGGCCTTTGATGGGCCAGTCTTTCTATTGTTCAGCTGCTTATGCTGGTGTGTGGAGAGAGAGCGGCTGTGGTAATGACTCCACCTACTACATGGCACTGGGATTGCTCCACAATCCCTAAAATCCAGCTCCCAGCCACTGGCCCTCCCAGGAGGCCCGTGTTCCTGCCTGGCATATGTATGGCTGCAGCAAGGACTATCTGATTCTCATTCCATTTAGGCTGCCACAGGTCAGCTGTTTCACTCTCAGCCTTAAATGTTTCTCCTCTGACACAGACAATTGCCCCGATGTGGGGATCGGACCCCTGCTTTAGTTCCTCCACCCACTGAGGGTAGGTCCAGTTCTACTAATAATCCTGTTTTTCCTCCTAGTTCCTTTTTATGGGTCTGTATATTCTTTCCACTTGTCAGGTCCTCCTGTCTGCTCTCAGCTGGTGTTCTGCATGCACTTCTGCATCTGAACGTGTAATTCTGATGTATCCCTGGAAAGTGATGTACTCCATGTCCACCTACTCTGCCATCTTGTTCTCCTCTGGATGTTGAGTTTTAAGCCAGCTTTTCTACTCTCCTTTTTCATCTTCATCAAAAGGGTTTTTAGTTCCTCTTTGCTTTCTGCCATTAGACTAGTATCAGCTGCATATTTGAGGTTGTTAATATTTCTCCAGGCAATCTTGATTCCAGCTTATGATTCATCCATCCTGGTGTTTCACATGATGTACTCTGCATATAAGTTAAACAAGCAGGGTGACAGTACACAGCCTTGATGTACTCCTTTCCCAATTTTGAACCAGTCCGCTGTTCCATGAAAGGTTCTAATTGTTGCTTCTTGACCTGCATACAGGTTTCTTAAAAGACAGGTGATGTGGTCCAGTATTCCCATCTCTTCAATAATTTTCCAATTTGTTGTGATTCACACAAAGGCTTTTGAGTAGTCAATGAAGCAGATGCTTTTTTTATTGTTGTTGTTCTGGAATTCCCTTGATTTTTCTCTCATCCAGAGGATGTTGGCAATTTGATCTCTGATTCCTCTGTCTTTTCTAAATCCATGCTGTACACTTGGATATTCTTGGTTCATTTGAAGGATTTTGAGCATTACCTTTCTGGCATGTGAAATAAGCTCAATTGTGTGGTAGTTTGAACACTTTTTGGCATTGCCTTTCATTGGGGTTGGAATGAAAACTGACCTTTTCCAGTCCTGTGACCACGTTTGGATTTTCCAAATTTGCTGACATATTGAATGCAGCACTTTAACTGAGCCTTTATAGGAATTCCTTAATAGGAATAGGATGGTTCTTACACAACTGAAGCAACTCTTAAACAAATTTTGGTTGCTTAAAAATTAATAGGAAAATATTTAAGGAAATTGCATTTTTATTTGCAGATTTTGTCTTTACATTCTTAGTTATCTTTTGCATTACAAAGTCTTTTTCAAAATTTTTTTTCTAAATTTATTTTATTTTCTCTTGCAGCACTTTAATTTTTCAAATAGTAGTATCTATTCTACCTTTATTACTAACATTGACTATCAAAGTTTTTCCTAACATCTTTCTTGTGGGTGATTATAACGTTTTTGGAGTAACTGAAAAAGGCAACACAAACCAACAAACCAATGTCTTACTAACTTGAATTAATACATTACTTTTTTAAATTTTAAAAATTAAGAAAGTTATTACATCATGAAAAAGTAAAATGGCTTTTTTCATCTTTGTCTTCATATTCTTTTCTTCCTTATCTAACCACAAAGACAACTATTAATTTAACAATTAATACAAAGAATAACAGTACTTATTTAAAACTTATCACTTTAACAAAAAGAAAAGGCATAATCTGGAAAATACCCTTAAAGTTTTAAAAGTTATATTTACTAACGTGAACACTGATTCTTTCTGGCTTTTTATTTTACTCCTGGCAATTACTTTTTAGGTTTCACATGGATCACTCAGAAACACACACACACACACACACACACACACACACACACACACACACCACCAACAACAACAACAAAAAGCATTGCTCTATCACCAACATAATTATAGCAATACCTATAGCTTTAGGTATTGCTAAGTAATTGTATTCCTGGCTTTATAATCTATCATACTTCTCATTCTTTGAATGTCCTTGACTATTTAAAACTGTGAAGAGCAAAGCAACAGATGATCCAAAGCAAAATTCTAGTTTAAAAAAAAGTGCTTCGGTTTTTCCACCAATGAGCAAGTAAATTTTTTATCACGTCTTTTTGTAGTATTTGTAACCTTACATCAAAGCATGTTTCCAGCTGTGCTAAGTGACACTTTAATGTATCTAAATCTGAATAAGATTTATTCTGTGCCCTTATTTGCTAGTCTTACCTGACCTTTTCCATTTGAGTTTGCAGTTGCATTATTACCACCATGCTGACAGCTCCAATCTGTTTCTTTATCTATCATTTTCCCAACAATATTACATTAGTTCTTCAGATTGCTTAGTCTTTCTGCCAAATAATCCTAGTACTGGTTAGGTTTCTTTACGAAACAAGGTGCTTAAACATAAATATCAGGGTTATCAAAACAATAAATATTTACAATTTACTTCAACAAAAATTATAATATCTGTTTTAAGTAATGTCATCAGATGAATTTACCTTTATTTACTCAGTCAAATATCCAAACAGATTAATTTTTAGGCTACTGAAACTTTGTGAGAAATTCTTACAGTAATTTAAAAATATTTACTAATCAAAGTAGTCATGTATGGATGTGAAAGTTGGACTATAAAGAAAGCTGAGCGCCAAAGAATTGATACTTTTGAATTGTGGTGTTGGAGAAGACTCTTGAGAGTCCCTTGGACTGCAAAGAGATCCAACCAGTCAATCTTAAAGGAAATCAGTCCCAAATATTCATTGGAAGGACTGATGTTGAAGCTGAAACTCCAGTACTTTGGCCAACTGATGCAAAGAACTGACTCATTTGAAAAGACCCTGGTGCTGGGAAAGATTGAAGGCAAGAGGAGAAGGGGGTGACAGAGGATGAGATGGTTGGATGGCATCACTGACTTGATGCATGTAGGTTTGAGTAAGCTCCAGGAGTTGGTGATGGACAGGGAAGCATGGCGTGCTGCAGCCCATGAGTTTGCAAGGAGTCAGACACGACTGAGCAACTGAACTGGTCCAAAATTTTCAATTTTTGTTATCAAATAATAGAGTTTGTTTCTTGTAATATACCAATAAATTATACATATTTAAGCATACTGAATATTTTCTCGAGTTTTTATAACTTGAAAGTTGTGCACTCAATTATGTAATTTTGCCATTATTTGTGCCATGTAATATCTATAAACAAAGCCCAAAAATATATGTAGCAAATAAAACTCATGTAATAAATTGCCAGGTAATCTTGTAAATCAGGAAATTAAATCTCTGAACAGTGTGAAAAACTGGTCACAATATTGCACACATACCATAATCTGTTATTTTCTATGCATTTCTCTATACTGTGCTTAATTCCTTATAAATTATATTTTGTATAAATAATCCATTAAATGAGATAGATTGATCATTAAAGGAAATTTTTTATACAATATTTCCTTTGAATCATTCTGACATTTATGTGAAGGAATTTAATATATTTATAGAGAAAGACATATTTTGATGTGTTTCTTTTATTTTTGCTATCAATTTGCCTCAGTATTTTGACTCCAAGTATCATAATAATTAAACATTGTATCTGTGTGTGCTCAGTCATGTCCAACCCTTTGAAACCCCAGGGATTGTAGCATGCCAGGCTCCTCTGTTACATGGGATTTTCCAGGTAAGATTACTGGAGTGAGTTCCTATTTCTTCCTCCAGGGGGTCTTCCTAAACTAGGGGTGGAACCTGTCTCTCCTGCTTGACAGGCAATTCTTTACCACTGAGCCACCTGGGAAGCCCCAAACACTGTATATAGAAAGAATATTTTGTAGCATGGTTACTTTTTTCTAAGTCCATATATCTACTTACTATCTATAGTTATTATTACTTGATTAGTGGAATCAAAATTATTGTATTTCTTAGATTATACTTATTGATCAAAGATCAGTTATAAATTTTATGTCATAAAGTGTTAGTTACTCAATTGTGTCTGACTTTTTGTGACCCCATGGAGCCTGCTAGTTCCTCTGTCCATGGAATTCTCTAGGCAAGAATACTGGAGTGGATTGCCATTTCTTCTTCAGGGGATTTTCCCGGCCCAGGGATCAAACCTGGGTCTCCTGCATTGCAGGCAGATCCTTTACCATCTGAGCCACTAGAGAAACATTTTCTATAATATATGCATATATAATATACACATTATGTTCATGTCACTTATGATGTGGGTAACATAATTTATGTGCATATGTGCATACACATATGACTAGATCAGTGGACATCGTGAGAGTTAATATCCTTATTTGCTATTAGAGTAATATCATTCTGTTTTTCACCATTAAATAAATTAAATAAATTATTTAAATAAAAAGTGGAAGCTGTGGATTTCTCATATGGCTTTTTATCTTGTTTAGGAAGTTCCCTTCTAGTCTGTATAAATCTTTGATCAGGAATTGTTGTTGTATTTTACATACTTATTTTTTCAGTTCTAATCAATTGATCGTTAAGTATTTCAGGTTGATCTGTAAGTATTTTATAT
>SJYT01081057.1:94752-115037 GCA_006410635.1 Cephalophus harveyi
CTTAAATATATGCCATATTTTCTTTTCTTTCTTCCTAAATTTCCTCTTTAATTTTTTTTCTTTCATTGAACACTTAATTGTGGACTTACTGTTAGATATTATAAAATTAGATTTGTGGCTTGTAAATCAATTTTTATTATCTAATCACTTTATAATTTCAATAATTATTGTACTTATCTAAACCAGACTAAAAACAATAGCATATCCTTTATCTCTGTTTGGACAGAATACCCCTATTAAAATCACATTTATTAAAGCAATCATGAGAAAAAAACTATCTTGTAAGGTGGGAAGATGAATGAGTTTAGGATTAGTCTTACTTCAACTCCTGTCCCCTTATCCATCTCCTTCAGCCAGTGATGAGGAAAGCTTTGAGTACTGGATTACCAGTGTCAGGTACCCTAGAATAATTGTATGCTGAGGGATTTGAAAGTAAATGTATGATGTGCCAAGCAAATAGTTGACTTGGGAAATACAATCAGGTAGTTGTGGTAGAAAGAAAACTGTGTTATCAGAAGAATAAAAGCATGATAAAATTATATCTCCAGTTACACTGGCTGCAAAGTTGAGGACAGTAACAACTTCCTTTTATAACAAATGCCAACCACAAACAAATATTATGTAAAAATGAAAATAACTCATGAATTTTTCATGATTTTTTTCTTTTATGCTATCTGTATCATAGTCTAAATGATAAAATTTGATGTTTATAAGCTGTCTCTTATACACATCTTCCTGAAAAATTGTATTAATGAACATAATGAGAGCTTTCACGTACAATAGATATTAAGTATATAATTAAATAAATCATGTAGTAAAGTGTTTATTAGATATTAAGCTGTCTTCCTTATAATTTTTTGTCTTAAAACTCTGTGTACACCTATTTGCTATAGTAGTAATGCAGTCAATATGCCAGCAAATTTGGAAAACTCAGCATTGACCACAGGACTGGAAAAGATCAGTTTTCACTCCAATTTCAAAGAAAGGCAATGCCAAAGAATCCTCAAGCTACTGCACAATTGCACTCATCTCATACGCTAATAGAGTAATGCTCAAAATTCTCCAAGCCAGGCTTCTGCTATATGTGAACGATTAACTTCCAGATGTTCAAGCTGATTTTAGAAAAGGCAGAGGAACCAGAGATCAAATTGCCAATATCCCCTGGATCATAGAAAAAGCAAGAGAGTTCCAGAAATAACATCTATTTCTCTTTTATTGAATATGCCAAAGCCTTTGACTGTGTGGATCACAATAAACTGTGGAAAATTCTGAGAGAGATGGGAATACCAGATCACCTGGCATGCCTCTTGAGAAACCTATATGCAGGTCAGGAAGCAACAGTTGGAACTGGACATGGAACAACAGACTGGTTCCAAATAGGAAAAGGAGTATGTCAAGGCTGTATATTGTCACCCTGCTTATTTAACTTATATGCAGAGTACATCATGAGAAATGTTGGGCTGGAGGAAGCACAAGCTGGAATCAAGATTTCTGGGAGAAATATCAATTACCTCAGATATGCAGATGACACCACCCTTGCCGGGGGCCAGCGTGAGGAATCCCACCCGTGACAAGGTCATGAGGAAGCCTGACAAAACGCAAGGATGTGATCAGGCTTCAGGGGTTTCCCCTGGAATTTCCTGAGCATCCACCCCCCAAGACCAGAGTCTGTCTGCTTTACTGTGTCATGCTTTCCACCTACTCTTCTGTCATTAATAGGGGGCTGTCCCCCCACCACTTTTTTCTGGGAAAAATTAGAGCTTTTAGAGAATAAATCTCCTGGGCATAATACAAGTGTTTCAATCCAAAAACCCCTCTGATGGCTTTCTAGCCTGCCTGCAGGACTCTTACAGCTGTGCATGTGATTGTTTGAGGCCTCTCGACTATGGGAGGCACAGGAAGCTTAAATCATCCTAGGAATGTAGGGGCTTCCGAGGAGTCAAAATCATTAGAATAGGACTGATTAAAGGTTTCATTTGTTGAGCCAATACTTACTGCCAAATTTTCATATCCTTTATTTTTATATAGTTGGTATATAGAAAAACAAGTAGTGGACCTGGTATTAGCAACATTAGATCTTTGAGTTGAGTGCTTTCTTTGTTATAACCCACTGCACCTTTGTTCTACAGGAATGTAACTATTTAGTACTTTGAGGGTGATGCAGAGTTAAAAAAAAAAAAAAACACTTCTAGGGAAAAGGAGTTTTCTGGTTGATAGACAAATATCCAGGAAGAGAGCCATAAAAATGTTAGCAAGCCTCTTGGCCAGAAGATAATGTAAACCACCTGAGACCTTTTGCATACGGGAGAGTATGCAAAAAGAAAGCCTTGTCTTAATGAGGGTCAGGACTGCTGCCCCTGCATAACTCTGCATATTCCATTATGTACAACTTGGGGTATATAAGCTGATTTTGAAAAATAGTTTTTGGAGTCTTGCACCAATGCTGAGCTTCCCCATGTCGTTCTTTTCTCCCTTTTTCGGCTGAATTCCCATCTGGGGCGTGGAGGTTCACCATGTCTGCTTACTTATCCCGGCTTCTAAGATCCATAAGAGAGAGAGCCCAAGGCGGGGCACTCTCCGATATTCAAATGGATGCTGGATGCCGGCGGCCTAACGTAGATGGTGCAAGTTCCTTGTCAGGAACTTTATTGGCTTTCCACGTAAACCAAGTTATTCAGCCTCTTTTCTCCACTTAATTTTCTTACTACACTATTTCTTCCTAATCTAATCTTATATAAATAAATAAGCCTTTCTTCGCCAATGCCATCCGTGCTTCGAATTCCCTGGATCCACCAGGGCTGGACCCTGGCACACCCCTATGGCAGAAAGTGAAGAGGAACTAAAAAGCCCCTTGTTGAAAGTGAAAGTGGAGAGTGAAAAAGTTGGCCTAAACTCAACATTCAGAAAACTAAGATCTTGGCATCTAGTCCCATCACTTCATGGGAAATCGATGGGAAAACAGTGGAAACAGTGTCAGACTTTATTTTGGGGGGCTCCAAAATCACTGCAGATGGTGACTGCAGCCATGAAATTAAAAGACGCTTACTCCTTGGAAGGAAAGTTATGACCAACCTAGATAGCATATTAAAAAGCAGAGATATTACTTTGCCAACAAAGATCCGTCTATTCAAGGCTATGATTTTTCCAGTGGTCATGTATGGATGTGAGAGTTGGACCATGAAGAAGGCTGAGCACCGAAGAATTGATGCGTTTGAAGTCTGGTGTTGGAGAAGACTCTTGAGAATCCCTTGGACTGCATGGAGATCCAACCACTCCATCCTAAAGGAAATCAGTCCTGGGTGTCTGGTCTGAGGCTGAGGCTGAACCTCCAGTACTTTGGGCACCTCATGCGAAGCGTTAACTCATTGGAAAAGACCCTGATGCTGGGAGGGATTGGGGGCAGGAGGAGAAGGGGATGACAGAGGATGAGATGGCTGGATGGCGTCATCCACTTGATGCACATGAGTTTGGGTAAACTCCAGGAGTTGGTGATGGACAGGGAGGCTGGTGTGCTGTGATTTGTGGGGTCTCAAAGAGTCAGACACGACTGAGCGACTGAACTGAGCTAATCTGAATGCACTAGTATTGGATATAGAAAAAGTTATTACAGACTTATTACTATGTGCAGATCATGAAAAACAAATTTGTAGGACATTCATTACTGTTAAATGACTTAAAATCATTAAGTCATATATCCAACCACTCCATCCTAAAGGAAATCAGTCCTGGGTGTCTGGTCTGAGGCTGAGGCTGAACCTCCAGTACTTTGGGCACCTCATGCGAAGCGTTAACTCATTGGAAAAGACCCTGATGCTGGGAGGGATTGGGGGCAGGAGGAGAAGGGGATGACAGAGGATGAGATGGCTGGATGGCGTCATCCACTTGATGCACATGAGTTTGGGTAAACTCCAGGAGTTGGTGATGGACAGGGAGGCTGGTGTGCGGTGATTTGTGGGGTCTCAAAGAGTCAGACACGACTGAGCGACTGAACTGAGCTAATCTGAATGCACTAGTATTGGATATAGAAAAAGTTATTACAGACTTATTACTATGTGCAGATCATGAAAAACAAATTTGTAGGACATTCATTACTGTTAAATGACTTAAAATCATTAAGTCATATTAGAGTAATATTTACCATTAAATAAGTAAATATTAAGAACATAAATTCAGGTATAACAAATTTTTTCTGTGTGTGCTGATGAAGGAAAAATTCCATTCTTCCTGTATTGTTTCATTGAGGAGGTAGTATTTGGTGGTGGCTTTGAAAGATAGTAACATGCCACTATGTAGCAAATAAAGAAAGGAACACAGGAAAAAAATAGTAAAGAGTATAAACAAACAATTGCCTAGTCACAGTGTCTCTTTTATAGCAAGGACTAAAAGTCATCTCAACCTAAAATGAAAGTTTTATGAAAACTGGGGACAATTTCATTTTCTTTTAAAGAAGCTAATGAAGATAGCTGCCCAATTGTGTCTGATTCTTTGCAGTGCCATGAACTGCAGCACACCAGGCTTCTTTGTCCATGGAATTTTCCACTCAAGTATATTGCAGTGGCTGGTCATTCCCTTCTCCAGGGAATCTTCCCTACCCAGGTATTGAACCAAGATCTCCTGCATTGTAGGCAGATTCTATACTGTCTGAGCCACTAGGGAAGCCAATGTACGGATGTGAGAGTTGGACCCATAAAGAAGCCTGAGTGTTGAAGAATTGATGCTTTCGAGCTGTGGTGTTGGAGAAGACTCTTGAGAGTTGCTTGGACAGCAAGGAGATCAAAACAATCAATCTTAAAGGAAATCAACCCTGAATCTTCATTAGAAGGACTGATGCTGAAGCTGGAGCTCCAATACTTTAGTCACCTGTTGCAAAAGGCCAACTCACTGGAAGAAACCCTGATGCTGGGAGAGATTGAAGGCAGGAGGAGAAGAGGGCTACAGAGGATTAGATAGTTGGATAGCATCACCGACTCAATGGATGTGAGTTTGAGCAAGCTCCAGGAGATAGTGAAGGACAGCAAGGCCTGGCATGCTGCAGTTCATGGGGTATCAAAGAGTCACTCACAACTGAGTGTATGAACAACAACAAAAAATATAATTTATCCTAGTAATATTTAAGTGTGTATTATTTAGTAATAGAACAAGAGAAGATTGCATTTAATTTTGTGTATTGAATCAATACAGAAAAAGTTTGCTAATGATACCAAACTGTGGGAATATTTATCATAGGCATTGAAAAAAGTTTGTCAGATAAAATCAGTAAAACAAAAGTAATTTGGGGATGAATATAGTTAATAATGACTATTTTGCTGTTTTTTAAAATATATATTCTCAGGGTCTCAAATTTGAGTTTGAATTTATAATTTAAATCTTAAGCTATTTAACAAATTCTTTAGGCTGGTTCAGTTTTCTGCAGTACCAGATATGTGCTTCACTGCCTCAATTTTATTAGCTGCCATGTTCTTTTTGTCTGAAAGCATTATCTCCTGTTTATAAGTAACAAGATAATAAATTGATTAATTTTTCTTTCATTATTTTAGTTATCCACAAATAATTTTGTACATATGATATGTACCAGGCAATAATCATGAATAGGCTGGAAATATATCTCTCACATAGAAATATGCATATCCACTAATCAAAATATAAAGCAACAAATTAATATACAAATAATCATATATGGAAATAAATATTCAGATAGTAATAAATGGCAAAGAGGGAAAAATGTTATTTGAAAACTAGTCATTGGAAGGGAGCCAGCAATAATTACAGCAACTAGATATACTTCATAGGAGGTGATTACAGTTAATCAGCATGAAAATATTTGGCAGAACGTTTGAGGACAACACTGTCCAGTGGGACATTTGGCAAGGATGAAAATGTTCAAAACGTGCTGTCTAAAATGGAAGCCATTAGTCATGTGTAACAATTCGCATTAGCAATATGGCAATTCGGCTGAGAAAATAAATTTTAATTTTTTAAATTAATTTAAAATCAAATTGCCACAAGTGGTTGGTAACTACTCTACTGGAAAAATATGACTGTGGTTCTCAGGAATAATAGCTCTTTGGGTGGGAATTGGCTTGCCAAATTTGAGCAAGAGAAGGAAGATAAATATTAATAGTGTATAGTGAGCATGTTACCAAACACAAGTTTGGAAAAGAATAGGACACATCTGACAGAGCATTCTAAACCATGCTGAAAAGATTGCTTTTAGACACTCTTTTAGAGAAAAGACTTAGGGACTCAGTGGAGGAAAAAGATGGTGGGATGAATTGAGAGAAGAGTATGGAAACATATATAATACTGTATATAAAACAGATAGCAAGTGGGAATTTACTGTGTGACAGAGGGAGCTCAACCCAGGGCTGTGGGATAACTTAGAGGGGTGGAGTAGGGTGGGAGATGAGATGGGGATTCAGGAGGGAGGGGACATATGTGTACCTCTGCTGATTCATGTTGATGTATGGCAGAAACCAACACAATATTGTAAAGCAATCATCCTCCAGTTTAAAAAAAAAAGAAAAAGGAGTATGCTTTTATTTTAATTGAGATAGCCATAGGTGTTTTAAAACTTAATTTTATTGAAGTGGAAGACCTATAGGAACCCGTGTAAGGCAGAGGAACCAGAGATCAAATTGCCAACATTCATTAGATCATGGAGAAAGCAAGAGAATTCCAGAAAATATCTACTTCTATTTCATTGACTGTGCAAAACCTTTTGACTCTGCTGATAACAACAAACTGTGGAAAATTCTTCAAAAGATGGGAATACCAGACCCATCTTACCTGTCTCCTGAGAAACCTGTATGCAGGTAAAGAAGCAACAGTTAGAACCTTACTGAAACAACTGACTGGTTCAAAATTGGGAAAGGAGTAGGACAAGGCTGTATATAGTCATCCTGTTTATCTAACATATATTTGGAGTGCTGTGCTGTGCTAAGTTGCTTCAGTCATGTCCACCTCTTTGTAGACCCATGGACTGTGGCCCACCAGGTTCCTCTGCCCATGTGGATTCTCCAGGCAAGAATACTGCAATGGGTTGCCATGCCACCTTCAGCGGATTTTCCTGACCCAGGGATCAAACCCGTGTCTCCTGCATTGGCAGGAGGGTTCTTTACCACCAGCACCACCTGGGAAGCATCTTTGCTTAGTGTTCCATCTTCGCTCACTGGTTCCATGAGCCAGTATATGCATTTCCTCAGGACACAGGCCCCATCTCATCTCCCCTCAAAATGACTACATCATATATGGAGTGCTGCTACTGCTAAGTCACTTCAGTCGTGTCCGACTCTGTGTGACCCCATAGACGGCAGTCCACCAGGCTCCCCCGTCCCTGGGATTCTCCAGGCAAGAACACTGGAGTGGGTTGCCATTTCCTTCTCCGCATATATGGAGTACATCATGCGAAATGCCAGGCTGGATGAGTTACAGGCTGGATGGGTTACAAGCTGGAATCAGAATTGCTGGGAGAAACCTCAGCAACCTCGGATATGCAGATGATGCCACTTTAATGGCAGAAAGAAAAGGAAATAAAAAGCCTCTTGAGGTGAAGGAGGAGAGTGGCTAAAAACTCAACGTTAAAAATAAACTAAAATCATGGCATCCTGTCCCAGGAAAAAGTGGAAGCAGTGACAGATTTTTTTTATTGGGTTCCAAAATTCCAACAGCCATAAAATTAGAAGACAGTTGCTTCTTGGAAGGAAGTGACAAACCTAGATAGCATATTCAAAAGCAAAGACATCGCTTTACTGACAATTTTATAGTCAAAGCTATGGTTTTTCCAGTAGTCCTGTGAAGATGTGAGAGTTGAACCATAAGGAGGCTGATTGGTGAAGAATTGGTGCTTTTGAATTGTGATGTTGGAGAAGACTCTTGAGAGTCCCTTGACAAGAAGGAGATCAAACCAGTCAATCCTAAAGGAAATCAACCTTGAATATTCATTGGAAGGACTGATCAGAAGCTCCAATACTTTGGCCACCTGATGAGAACAGCCAACTCATTGGAAAAGACCCTGATCTTGGGAAAGATTGAGGGCAGGAGGAGAAAAGGGCAACAGATGATGAGGTGGTTGGGTGGCATCACTGACCAAATGGATATTCAGTTCAGTTCAGTCACTCAGTCGTGTCCGACTCTTTGCGACCCCATGAATCGCAGCACGCCAGGCCTCCCTGTTCATCACCACACTCAGCCTTCTTCACAGTCCAACTCTCACATCCATACATGACCACAGGAAAAACCATAGCCTTGACTAGACGGACCTTAGTCGGCAAAGTAATGTCTCTGCTTTTGAAAATGCTATCTAGGTTGGACATAACTTTTCTTCCAAGGAGTAAGCGTCTTCTAATTTCATGGCTGCAGTCACCATCAGCAGTGATTTTGGAGCCCAAAAAAATAAAGTCTGGCACTGTTTCCACTGTTTCCCCATCTATTTCCCATGAAGTGATGGGACCAGATGCCATGATCTTCGTTTTCTGAATGTTGAGCTTTAAGCCAACTTTTTCACTCTCCTCTTTGAGCAAAATCTAAGAGATAGTGATGGAGCAAAGCCTGGAATGCTGCAGTTCATGGGGTCACAAAGAGTCTGACATGACTTAGCAACTGAGCAAGATATATATATAATAAACCTGTGCCTCTTAGAATCAGGGTTCATTTTAATGAAGGTAAAACCACTGACTATTTAAGCAGAAATAATAACTATATACAGAGGTAAATTTACCAGGAGGCAAATAAGTTTCAGAAACCCATATTTGTACCAATTGTAAGACTTTGGGAGAGGAGTTTACATTATATTCTCTTTGTCAAATATCTTTAATTTTTTTTTCCAAATATATACATTTTAATACTGTTGCCCCTCTCTGTAGTCCCTTCTTTCCCTTCCTTGAACAGAGAGATCTATCTATGGAAAAGCTGAATTCAGTTCAGTTCAGTCACTCAGTTGTGTCCAACTCTGTGACACCATGAACTGAAACATGCCTGTACATCACCGACTCCTGGGGTCTGCCTAAACCCATGTCCATTGAGTCGGTGATGCCACCCAATCATCTCATCCTCTGTGGTCCCCTTCTCTTGCCCTCAATCTTTCCTAGCATCAGGGTCTTTTCAAATGAGTCAGCTCTTTGCATCAGGTGGCCAAAGTATTGGAGCTTCAGCTTCAAAATCAGTCCTACCAATGAACACCCAGGACTTATCTCCTTTAGGATGGAGTGGTTTGATCTCTTTGCAGTTCAAGGGATTCTCAAGAGTATTTTCCAACATCACATTTCAAAAGCAGTAATTCTTCAGTGCTCAGCTTTCTTTATAGCCCAATTCTCACATCCATACATGACCACTGGAAAAACCATAGCCTTGAATAGACGGACCTTTGTTGACAAAGTAATGTCTCTGCTTTTTAATTTGCTGTCTAGATGGTCATAACTTTCCTTCCAAGGAGTAAGCATCTTTTAATTTCATGGCTGCAGTCACCATCTGAAGTGATCTTGGAGCTCAGAAAAATAAAGTCAGCCACTGTTTCCACCATTTCCCCATCTATTTGCCATGAAGTGATGGGACCAGATGCGATGATCTTCATTTTCTGAATGTTGAGCTTTAAACCAATTTTTTCACTCTCTTCTCTAACTTTCATCAAGAGGCTCTTTAATTCTTCACTTTCTTCCATGAGGGTGGTGTCATCTGCATATCTGAGGTTATTGATATTTCTCCCAGAAATCTTGATTCCAGCTTGAGATTCCACCAGCCCAGCGTTTCTCATGATGTTCTCTGCATATAAGTTAAATAAGCTAGATGACATTATATAGCCTTGACATACTCCTTTTGCTGCTTGGAACCAGTCTGTTGTTCCGTGTCCAGTTCTAACTGTTGCTTCCTGACCTGCATACAGATTTCTCAAGAGGCAGGTCAGGTGGTCAGGTATTCCCATCTCTTTCAGGATTTTCCACAGTTTATTTTGATCCACACAGTCAAAGGCTTTAGCATAGTCAATAAAGCAGAAATAGATGTTTTTCTGGAACTCTCTTGCTTTTTCAATGATCCAGCAGATGTTGGCAATTTGATCTCTGGTTCCTCTGCCTTTTCTAAAACCAGCTTGAACATCTGGAAGATCACGGTTCACGTGTTGCTGAAGCCTGGCTTGCAGAATTTTGAGCATTACTTTACTAGCATGTGAGATGAGTGCAATTGTGCAGTAGTTTGAGCATTCTTTACATTACCTTTCTTTGGGATTGGAATGAAAACTGACCTTTTCCAGTCCTGTGGCCACTGCTGAGTTTTCCAAATTTGCTGGCATATTGAGTGCACCACTTTCATAGCATCATCTTCCAGGATTTGAAATAGCTCAACTGGGATTCCATCACTTCCACTAGCTTTGTTCATAGTGATGCTTCCTAATGCTCACTTGACTTCATATTCCAGGATATCTGGCTCTAGGTGAGTGATCACACCATCGTGATTTTCTGGGAAGATCTTTTTTGTACAGTTCTTCTGTGTATTCTTGCCACCTCTTCTTAATATCTTCTGCTTCTGTTAGATCCCTACCATTTCTGTCTTTTATAGAGCCCATCTTTGCATGAAATGTTCCCTTGGTATCTCTAAATATCTTGAAGAGATCTCTAGCCTTTGCCATTCTATTGTTTTCCTCTATTTCTTTGCACTGATTACTGAGGAAAGCTTGCTTATATCTCCTTGCTATTCTTTGGAACTCTGCATTCAAACGGAAATACCTTTCCTTTTCTCCTTTGCTTTTCACTGCCCTTTTTTTCACTGCAATTTGTAAGACCTCCTCAGACAGCCATTTTGCTTTTTTGTATTGTTCTTGGGGATGGTCTTGATTCCTGTCTTCTCTACAATGTCATGTACCTTCATTCATAGTTCATCAAGCACTCTGTCTGTCAGATCTAGTCCAATAAATCTATTTCTCTCTTCCACTGTGTAGTCATAAGGGATTTGATTTAGGTCATACCTGAATAGTGTAGTGGTTTTCTCCACTTTCTTCAATTTCAGTCTGAATTTGGCAATAAGGAGTTCATGATCTGAGCCACAGTCTACTCCCTGTCTTGTTTTTGCTGACTCTATAGTTTCTCCATCTTTGACTGCAAAGAATATAATCAATCTGATTTTGCTGTTAACCATCTGGTGATGTCCATATGTAGAGTCTTCTCCTGTTGTTGGAAAAAGGTGTTTACTATGACCAGTGCATTCTTTTGGCAAAACTGTATTAGCCTTTGCCCTGCTTCATTCTGTGCTCCAAGGCCAAATTTGCCTGTTATGCCAGGTGTTTCTTGAATTCCTACTTTTGCATGCCAGTCCCTTATAATGAAAAAGACATCTTTTTGGGGGTGTTAGTTCTAGAAGGTCTTGTAGGTCTTTATAAAACTGTTCAACTTTGGCTTCTTCAGCATTACTGGTTGGGGCATAGGCTTGGATTACCATGATATTGAATGGCTTGCCTTGGAAACGAACAGAGATCATTCTGTCATTTTTGAGATTGCATCCAAGTACTGTATTTCAGATTCTTTTGCTGACCATGATGGCTACTCCATTTTTTCTAAGGGATTCCTGCCCCCAGTAGTAGATATAATGGTCATCTGAGTTAAATCCACCCATTCCAGTCCACCTTAGTTCGCTGATTCCTAGAATGTCAATGTTCACTCCTGGCGTCTCCTATTTGACAACTTCCAATTTGCCTTGATTCATAGACCTAACATTTCAAGTTCCTATTGCTCTTTACAGCATCGAACCTTGCTTCTATCACCAGTCCCATCCACAACTGGGTATTGTTTTTGCTTTGGCTCCATCCCTTCATTCTTTCTGGAGTTATTTCTCCACTGATCTCCAGTAGCATATTGGGCACCTACTGACCTGGGGAGTTCCTCTTTCAGTATCTTATCATTTTAGCTTTTCATACTGTTCATGGGGTTCTCAAGGCAAGAATACTGAAGTGGTTTACCATTCCCTTCTCCAGTGGACCACATTCTCTCAGACCTCTCCACTTTGACCCATCCATCTTGGGTGGCCCCACACAGCATGGCTTAATTTCATTGAGTTAGACAAGGCTGTGGTCCAGTGTAATCGGACTGAGTAGTTGTCTGTGATTGTGGTTTCCATCTATCTGACCTCTGATGTCCTCTCTCAGTGCCTACAGTCTTACTTGGGTTTCTCTTACCTTGGATATGGGGTTCTCTTCACGGTTGCTCCAGCAAAGCGCAGCCACTGATCCTTTCCTTGGATGTTTCATTTCCAAGTTAAATTACTACTTACTCTTCTAGTTTTGGAGAAGGAAATGGCAACCTAGTCCAGTATTCTTGCCTGGAGAATCCCACAGATGTAGGAGCTTGGTGGGCACAATCCACGGGTCACAAAGAGTCAGACATGACTGAGCGACTTCACTTTCACTTTCACTTCTAGTTTAGCAATGTTTTCTAAGAATAGTCCTATCACCACACCATGAAAGTGCAGGGTCAGTATTTATATCAGGATATGAAGAAGTATTCTGATTTCTATCACTACAAAAATGTCAGTAACAAGCTAAAACAGTGGTTGAAACGTAGAGTCCCAGAAGTCTTTCAGTCATTGTGTGTAAAAGTATAATTGGGATTTGTTTCTCATCAATTGTAGACAAAAATATTCTCTCCTGTGAGAAATACACTTGATAATACAACTTTTAAAGTTATAAATGCTATGCGTGCTTGTTTGTATAAGTTAGATCATATACACATTATTAGGGCTTTTCTCGAGGCTAAGATTCTAAAGAATCTGCCTGCAAATAAGGAAACCCAGGTTTGATCCTTGTATTGGGAAGATCCCCTAGAGGAGGAAATGGCTACCCACTCTACTATATTCTAGCCTGGAGAATTCCATGGATAGAGAAACCTGGCAGCTATAGTCCATTGGATTGCAAAGAGTCAGACACAACTGAGTGACTAACACACACACATTATATATATCACATAATTTAACACTTACAATTAAAAAAATTGTGTATCTTGAAGACTAAAGAGTATGATGATATTCAGGAGAAGGGGACGACCGAGGATGAGATGGCTGGATGGCATCACGGACTCGATGGACGTGAGTCTGAGTGAACTCCAAGACATGGTGATGAACAGGGAGGCCTGGCGTGCTGTGATTCATGGGGTCGCAAAGAGTCAGACATGACTGAGCGACTGAACTGAACTGAAGTGTAGCCAAGGATGGTAAACAGTACCTCTTTGCTGCTGATTTGTGCCATAAATTACCACAATATTTCTTCCAGATAGTACGTTAATGCTATTAATATTATTTTAGAAGTAGAAGACCAAGAATGAAAGAATTTAATGATACAGTAAAACCTTGCACAAAACTTTGTGACACATTCTTTATATATATATCACACACACATACAATACATATATCACTTATATCACTTTATATATATATATCACATTCTTTACATATATATCACATTTATATATAGATATCACATATATACACATAAATTCTTTTTTTAATGGAATTTGTTCAAAAAAGAATTTAAAAGAATTTCAGAACTCCGGTTTGTGGGAGCACAAAACTATAGCAGTAATACAGTGGCTATATCTTTATGTGAAATTATGCTGCATGCATATAGCTACCAAAAAAGTATTCAAAGAGCCATTCTAGAAATTTCTCTTTGTCTGTTATGTCTAAAGAAAGATTGCAAAGTTAACATCACAAGAAGTAATCAAAAATGTGTGCTTCCAAAAAATAAACACAATATTTACATGTATTAATTAAGTGCTTAAATGTTCTTAAAAATTATTTTTTTCTATACTTGGTTATGATCATTGTATTTGTTAGATTTTAATGTTTATAATTTCTGGTTTTATCTTATTCTAAGTAATTTACTTTCATACCTAATTTCATATGTATAGTTTTGTATTTTCTTAATAAGTGTCTCACAAATTATATGTATCTTAGTTCCATGAAAAGTATATCAGGTAGCCAAAGTATTGTCGTTTCAGCATCAGCATCAGTCCTTCCAATAAATATCCAGGACTTGTTTCCTTTAAGATGGACTGGTTGAATCTCCTTGCAGTCCAAGGGACTCTCAAGAGTCTTCTCCAACACCACAGTTCAAAAGCATCAATTCTTCTATGCTCAGCTTTCTTTCTAGTCCAACTATCACATCCATACATAACTATTAGAAAAATCATAGCCTTGACTAGATGGACCTTTGTAGGCAAAGTAATGTCTCTGCTTTCTAATATGCTCTCTAGGTTAGTCATAACTTTCCTTCCAAGGAAACTCTAATTATATCCTTTTATTTGGCCTTATCTCCAAACATAGTCACACTGTGGGTAAGAACTTCAACATATGAGTCTTGGGGGGATATAGTTTAGTCTTTAGTGCTTGTGTTTAATAAAGGCCCCCATATGCCTTGCTTTAGTGTCCAACAAAACAAAAACAATGAATATTTGTATTTTATTTTTATTTTCTATATTGATAGTTCAATAAATATGAAGATTAGAGAGAGAGAGAGAGGTAATTTTACACCTCCTGAAAAGTACTTTTTGTCACACATGCACTCTTAATTCTTTAGCAGGAGGTCCATCAAAGATCAGATGACGTACAATTCTTTCTCTTTAAGATGCTCAAACTAAATTTACCATAAAGTGTACTGGTATTCTGCATTCCTAAATTCACTTGGAGGGTTGAATTATCTGCCTATTGGCTGGATCAAAATTTATGCTCATAGCCATCTCAGGATGTTCTGTATTTGATAAGTGATTTCAATAATCTGTGGCAAATGAGAAATGATACAATGCCAGGGAAAATAGAAGTATTTACTACCATCTTACAAATTTCCTTTTCCATATTTGTTATGACAATCAGAAATTAGTTGAGCTATGATCTCCTTCTCTAGCTGACATGACTGTCCTCCCATGGAGATTTCAGTGGGAATAATTTGCTGTACTCTATATTTTATACATTCTGAATGGACATTGTGTTTAGATGAGTTGATCCCAAGACCTAGTGTGTCTATGTATTAGATACTGGAATTCTTCAAAAAAGTCTCACATAATTGAGTTTGCCTTATTTCCGCAAATTGTACTACAGGTTTCCTTAACTGTAATCTTAGCCTCACTGATAAATAGATTATTTGTGGTTCTGTTGAGGAGCTATCAACTCACTTATGAGTTATTTTCCTCATATACAAAAAATACTGAACTTATGACTTCATCTGGATTTTGATTTGCCTTTATCTTAAAAAAAAAAAGTCCAATACATAAGCCTCTAACCTGTGGATCTCACCACATATTGTTTAGTTTTGTTTAAAATGAATTACAAGCTTCTTTTAGCTTTTATTCCTTCTATCATTTCAGTGTGAATGTTCAAAAGCAGAAGAAATAAATATGTGTTTGAATTGCCATTTTGAACCAAAATCATTAACATCATGCAAGGTGACTTTATGGACATATTTTGAGAGTTGATTTAGGGGAATTATATGTTTACCAAGTATGACATGTTTTAGCAAAGAGGGCACGACTGGGAGACTTTCACTTTCACTTTCCACTTTCCTACATTGGAGAAACAAATGGCAACCCACTCCAGTGTTCTTGCCTGGAGAATCCCAGGGACGGAGGAGCCTGGTGGGCTTCTGTCTATGGGGTCGCACAGAGTCGGACACGACTGAAGCGACCTAGCAGCAGCAGCAGCAGCAGATACCCAACTAATGACAGCTGCACAGCACAAATGGAGGATGAAGCAATCACAGGGCTCAACTGAAGGGAAAGTGTAGAAGGGGAAGGTTTCCTGAATTATGCATGGCATTAACTATTGGCGGCTTTATTATACATTCTGGGCTTCCCTACTAGTGTACTACTTACGGGTATGTTCTGATATAATTTAGCAATCTTGGAATCTCCTGTATATTGTGGGTAACATGACAAGACAGTTTTGACAATGATACCGGGAAAGATTTAGCTTGTTATCAAGAGAGAAAAATGTGACTTATGCTTTGAAAATGTCCTGAGAATCCTGAGCAGCTTATATTTTTTAATGCAATTTGCTTTTTGTCCATGTGGGCCATACAGTAAATAAAGCTGGGCAACATACTTTACATGTCTTCTGACAATTCTAGGGAGACCACAATAGAAAAAGAAATCTGTAACCCAAAGAGTTTTTCCCCACCTGTGGCTAAGACAGT
Source organism: Cephalophus harveyi (assembly GCA_006410635.1). Lineage (NCBI taxonomy): Eukaryota > Metazoa > Chordata > Mammalia > Artiodactyla > Bovidae > Cephalophus > Cephalophus harveyi. The sequence goes on from SJYT01081057.1 coordinate 110,912, forward strand.
AAAGATTCCTCCTCCTTTGTAGGAGACCAGGGTTCGATCCCTAGGTTGGGAAGATCCTCTGGAGAAGGGAATGACAGCCAACTCTAGTATTCTTTCCTGGAGAATTCCATGGACAGAGGAGCCTGATGGTCACCAGGCCATGGAGTTGCAAAGAATCAGAGACAACTGAGCAAATAACAGTTTCACTTTGAGGTACATTCTTTAGTAGCATTTTACCTCAAATTAAAAAATATATATACTGTATTTTCTCAATAATATAGTCTTCACCTCCTTAAGGGATGTATTTTCTTAATAATGAAAACATTTTTCTTTCCTCAGCATAAGATTATGATGTTTACTGTCTTGAAGCCACACAAATTATTGAAAAGAAATCTCTATGCATATCAAACATAGAAACAAGGTGGGCCCCATCACCGGTAAGGGGCATTCAGAGCTATCTTTCTATTTTTGCCAGATACAGATAGAGTTTAAACTGGGAGATAATAAAGCTTGTTACTAAAATCATGGTGTGTTTTTAATTTTAAAAAGTAATTATGTATTTCTGGATTGAAATGATCCAACTTTTAATTTTTATCCTTTACCTTTTCTAAAATGTTAAATGAGTGATCAAGTTGTATCAATTATAATTTTCAGATCACTTCCTCATTCTTTACTTTCCACTTTACTGTGTTATCTTTGCATGCCTGAATGCTTATTTGGCAGTTTTTCTTTTCTTTTCTTTTAACATTTTATTTTTTCCTGTACAGGCTAAATTCCTTTCTAGGATAATTTTCATTCTTCTTTAAAGCCATTCTTCTCCAAGAACCATTCTCTTACCATCTTGTAATTGATTTTTTATACTTCTGATATGTCAGTATGACTAAAATGCACCTTCTATTATGTCATGACCCTGCTCAAACGTGTTGTTATTTCCTATGCCTATAGGATAAATTTCATTTTTAGCCTGACATTCAAGGCTTTCAAAAATGGAGACTAAATTATCTTTCAGAGCCTTTACACCCTAAAGTATGTTAACCATTTAGGCTAATATGTTTAAACCACATCCTCTGAACATACTTTTTAGTTGTGTTCATTCAATAATTGCCCCGCATGTCCCCGTCATCTCCATTCTCCTTTTAACCAGTGTAAATCTGAACTACATTTCAGGAGCCAACTTAGATTCCTTTCCTTGCACATGGTACAGTATTCCTTCCCTTCTTTGATAGTCTGTAGTAATTAATTTCTATAAATTTTGATATTAATAGTTACCACATTGAGTTATCTGTTTCATTGCTATGTTCAATAATCTTCAAATTATCTTATTTTTGAAATCATCTTATATACATGTCTCATCCCTCCAACACTTGCAGTAAATACCTTAACAGGTGCTCAGGTATTCTTAAACAACTATTTGGCTACAGTATATTCTAAGGCTTGGTGGTTAGGAAACTGCTCTACTACAAAGAATGAAATTAATGTACCTGTACCACAAAGAATATAAAATGAGGATTGTAAGAGTGTTCCCTTTTTTCCACACCCTCTCCAGCATTTATTGCTTGCAGACTTTTGGATCGCAGCCATTCTGACTGGCGTCAAATGGTACCTCATTGTGGTTTTGATTTGCATTTCTCTGATAATGAGTGATGTTGAGCATCTTTTCATGAGTTTGTTAGCCATCTGTATGTCTTCTTTGGAGAAATGTCTACTTAGTTCTTTGGCCCATTTTTTGATTGGGTGGTTTATTTTTCTGGAATTGAGCTGCAGGAGTTGCTTGTGTATTGGTAATGATAACCCTGTATGCGAGACAGCAAAAGAGACACAGATGTATAGAACAGTCTTTTGGACTCTTTTGGAATGGGCGAGGTGGGATGATTTGGGAGAATGACATTGAAACATGTATAATATCATATATGAAACAAGTCGCCAGCCCAGGTTCAATGCATGATACTGGATGCTTGGGGCTGGTGCACTGGGACGACCCAGAGGGGTGGTACGGGGAGGGAGGAGATAGGGGGGTTCAGAATGGGGAACATGTGTATACCTGTGGTGGATACATGTTGATGTATGGCAAAACCAATACAATATTATAAAGTAATTAGCCTCCAATTAAAATAAATAAATTTATATTATAAAATAAAATAAAATGAGGATTGTACAATCTTGTACACTTTGTAGCAATCATAGAATGAATGTTTATCCAGTTTATGAGATATGTGCAGTAGTGCTCTACTAGCTTGCCAAATAATCAGGATTAAGTTGATCAGTGGCTTAAATTCAATCTCTGATTGTTAATGGACTAGTTTTCTCTTCCTAATTTCAGGCCAGTGATCTATCCTGATGAAGCAAGATTGTTTCTTTCTTGTAAGGAATATTAGAATATTTCTTGCAACAAGAAAGGTGAATTTTTCATTGTTTCAGGTCTTGTACTGCTGCCTCAAGTAGCTTGGAATCCTATGCCAAATTCTGTAATATTCTGTTCTACTTCCCTGCTTCTACAGAATGCAGGTCCACAGGGCGTGTCTCGGGAAGAAAAGACAGACTGTGAATATGTCTGCGTGTGTGCATGTTAGTTGCTCAGTTGTGTCTGACTTTTTGGGACCCCATGGACTGTAGCCCGCCAGGCTCCTCTGTCCATGGGAATTTCCTAGGCAGGAATACTGGAATGGGTTGCCAGTTCCTTCTCCAGGGGATCTTGCCAAACCAGGGATCGAACCTGGGTCTCTCATATTGCAGGCAGATTCTTTACCATCTGAGCCACCACTCATTCTTAATCAGACACCTCTGTTAGCCACAGCCATTAAGCTACCTTCCCAGTCCATAAATAACCAGAAGAAAAGCCTTTGCAAACATGTGCTATTATTACTGATTTTTCTTTTATTTGAAGTCTTTTGAAATAAATCCTTAGCCTCAGTGAGCAGTGCTACACCATGTGAAGGATATTTTATACTTAAACCAGAAGCAGTTCTTCTCCTTTCCCAAGCATACCCCTAAAAAGAACAAGCTGGAACTTACTCTTGCTCTTCCAACCCCCTACTACAAACCCTGGAGTTTGGTTAGAGTAAATGGTCTTCCCAAGGACTTGGATTTTTCATCCTGTGAAAAAATTTTCATCTCTCACTGGTCTCTAGCCTTTTCAAACTAAGAAATAGGGACTAAAAATTAACGGATAGGCAACTCCTACCAAACCTTGGGTTTTAGTTGCCCACCAAGACATAGTAAAAATTGACCTTAAGGTCCAGGATCCAAATACTGTCCTTAAACATGTCATTTTAATAGTTGTAAACTTATTTTTATCTATTTATAATGTTTAGTTACTTACACTCCTGAGAATGTCCCCAGCATTTTAGTAGAATTCAGTTCAGTTCAGACAGTCATTTCTGGCTCTTTGTGACCCCATGGACTGCAGCACGCCAGGCTTACTTGTCCATCACAAACTCCCTGAGCTTGCTCAAACTCATGTCCATCGATCAGTGATGCCATCCGACCATCTCTGATTATAAAATTAGGAAAATTAACTGGAAAATTCTGAAAGAGATGGGAATACCAGACCACCTAACCTGCCTCTTGAGAAATCTGTATGCAGGTCAGGAAGCAACAGTTAGAACTGGACATGGAACAACAGAATAGTTCCAAATAGGAAAAGGAGTCCATCAAGGCTGTATATTGTCACCCTGCTTATTTAACTTATATGCAGAGTACATCATGAGAAATGCTGGACTGGAAGAAACACAAGCTGGAATCAAGATTGCTGGGAGAAATATCAATAACCTCTGATATGCAGATGACACCACCCTTATGGCAGAAAGTGAAGAGGAGCTAAAAAGCCTCTTGATCAAAGTGAAAGAGGAGAGCGAAAAAGTTGGCTTAAAGCTCAACATTCAGAAAACGAAGATCATGGCATCCGGTCCTATCACTTCATGGGAAATAGATGGGGAAACAACAGTGTCAGACTTTATTTTGTGGGCTCCAAACTCACTGCAGATGGTGACTGCAGCCATGAAATTAAAAGACACTTACTCCTTGGAAGGAAAGTTATGACCAAGCTAGATAGCATATTCAAAAGCAGAGACATTACTTTGCCAACAAAGGTCCGTCTAGTCAAGGCTATGGTTTTTCCTGTGGTCATGTATGGATGTGAGAGTTGGAC
>SJYT01081057.1:125325-207051 GCA_006410635.1 Cephalophus harveyi
TAGCAGAGCTAAGTATTTTATAATGTGAAGTCAAGGACAGTAATATCCTTGGTTAACATGGAAACAAATACATATCTCAAACTATTAATTCAGTAACTGAAAGAATGTCAATAAAGGAAGTAATAAAAAATTATGAAATCAGAATCTCCATTTATTTTTTAAATAGAAGAAAGTTTTATTTATATATTTGCTAAGATAGTCAATATAATTTATAAGCAAACCTAGTATATCTGTGAGATAATATTTATTCACATTTGGTAAATGGAATTTAAACACAAATTAGACATTTTGGAAATGAGCCAAAATAAATGAACCACTCTAATTCCACAATAAAAAGATATAACAAAAAAATTTTGACAGGTCAAAGACCTGTCTCTTATACACATCTGGAGGAGAAGGGGATGACTGAGAATGAGATGGCTGGATGGCATCACTGACTATATAATATAATTTTAGTGTTCTCCTTGCTTTTATGAATAATCAATGGATGATTAAGTTCACATAGCTTCACAATTTTGGAGGGATATTAAGTTTCATAACACTTAAAATTAGAAAATTATTCAGCTATATTTTTATCATTTCAGAGTCATTTTTAATACTGGAGATTAATTAAATTTACTGTTCCAAACCATTAAGTATTATATCAATAATATTTTTGGAAGTCAATCTTTTTGTTTCCTGAGATGTATAATTCTGAAGGCTTAAAGCTGGAAGAAAGACAATAATTTTGTCAAAAGCAGAGCACATATGTGTTACTGGCATCTATATATTTGTATTTCAAAACTTTACCAAAAGAGGGCAACAAGTCTATAGACCATAGAAATTAACTTCCAAAGAATTATTGTCACCTCACCAAGGAAACAACTCTTCATTCAGCAGCAGTGCTTGATACCCCAGGTTGGTAAAATTACTAAAGTGAGGAATAAAGGAGATAATGAATATTCTATGGCTTTTAATGGTAAATCTATATGAAATATCTGCATAAATATGCAGTATGTAGCTAATCACCTAAATTATTTGGCTTCATAATATCAAATATATTGGTGTTCGTTATGTTAGAAGAATTAAGTGTAAAATGTTACTAATTAAAATTACATTGAGTCAGTGTGAGAAAATCGGGAAAGTACTAGTTTTGTTCTTTCTAAATGAATGATAATATGGCTTGCTTTCTCCATGTTTTTGTTTATTGTTCCTTTAATATATTAGAATATTTTAAGACATATTTTTGCAGTTTTATTTTATAGTTCCTACAAAATGAGGTAAATGCATACACATAACTTTATTTAGTATTTAGTGTTATAGCATAGCTTTATGTGACCATGATACATGAACCATAAAATTTTATAAATTACAGTGTTTTTATCCAAATACATAAAGTCCAAGTTCTTTGATACATAGATATTGTAGAAATGTGGAACAAAGTAATAACTTCTAAATAGAATAGCAATCAGGGACCTAAGGTCAGGGATGGCATCTTTGGAAACAACATTTTCTTTGCCAAAAGATGAGAATTCCTATAACTTAGCCTTACCCATTCATTAGGAACATATTGTGATTTCAAAGGAAAATACTTTTTAACTACTTTTATTGAGATAGAATTCATATACTATGGATTGTCACTGTTCAGTTTCTCAGTCATGTCTGACTCTTTACAACCCCATGGACTGCAGCACACCAGGCCTCCCTGTTCTTCACCATGTCCCGGAGCTGCTCAAATTTACGTTCATTGAGTTGGTGATGCCATCCAACAATCTCATCCTTTGATGTCCCCTGCTCCTCCTGCCCTCTATCTTTCCCAGCATCAGAGTCTTTACTAATGAGTCAGCTCTTCACATCAGATGGCCAAAGTACTGGAGCTTCAGCTTCAGCATCAGTTCTTCCAATCAATATTCAGGACTGATTTCCTTTAGGATCGACTGGTTTGATCTCCTTGCAGTCCAAGGGATTCGCAAGTGTTTCTCCAACACCACAGTTTGAAACCATCAATTCTTCAGCACTCAGCCTTCTTTATGGTCCAACTCACATCCAAACATGACTATTGGAAAATCCGTAGCTTTGACTATACAGACTTTTGTCAGCAAAGTAGTGTCTCTGCTTTTTAATATACTGTCTAGGTTTGTCATAGCTTTTCTTCCAAGGAGTAAGTGTCTTTTAATTTCATGGCTGCAGTCACCATTCACAGTGATTTTGGAGCCCATGAAAATAAAATCTGTCACTGTTTTCATTGTTTCCCCATCTATTTGCCATGAAGTGATAGGACTGGATGCCATGATGTTAGTTTTTTGAATGTTGAAAGACAGCAGTGAAGCTTTTCACTTTCCTCTTTCACCCTCATCAAGAGGCTCTTTAGTTCTGGTTCACTTTCTGCTATAAGGGTGATGTTATCTGTATATTTGAGATTATTGATAGTTCTCTTGACAGTCTTGATTTCAGCTCGTGATTCATCCAGAATGACATTTTGCATGATGTACACTTCATTTAAGTTAAATAAGCAGGGTGAAAATATACAGCCTTGATGTACTCTTTTCCCAATTTGGAACCAGTCCATTGTTTCATGTCCATTTCTAACTCTTGCTTCCTGACCTGCATATGGGGTTTCTCAGGAGGCAGGTAAGGTGGTCTGTTATTCCCATCTCTTTCAGAATTTTCCAGTTTGTTGTGATCCACACAGTCAAAGGCTTTAGTGTAGTCAAATAAACAGTAATAGATGTTTTCTTTCTGGAATTCTCTTGCTTTTCCATGATCCAGTGGATGTTGGCAATTTGATCTCTGGTTCTTCTGCCTTTTCTAAATCCAGCTTGAATATCTGGAATTTCTCAGTTCATATACTGTTGAAGCCTAACTTGAAGGATTTTTGAGCATAAACTTGCTCGTACATAAAATGAGTGCAATTGTGTGATAGTTTGAACATCTTTTGGCATTGGCCTTCTTTGCGATTGGAATATAAAGTGACCTTTTCAAGTTCTGTGGCCACTGCTGAGTTTTCCAAATTTTCTGGCATATTGAGTGCAGCCTTTTAACAGTACCATCTTTTAGGATTTTAAAGTCAGCTGGAATCCTATCACCTCTACCAGCTTTGTTCATAGTGATGCTTCCTAAGGCCCACTTGACTTCACACTCCAGGACGGCTGGCTCAAGGTGAGTGATCACACCATTGTGGTTGTCTGGGTCATAAAGATCATTTTGTACAGTTAGTTCTACTTTGTATTCTTGCCACCTCTTAATATCTTCTGCTTCTTTTAGGTCTATACTGTTTCTGTCTTTTATTGTGCCCATCTTTCCATGAAAATATGGGTATACCTATATATGCTATGGATGTACATATATAAAGTATGCAATTCAGTGGTTTTTCTTACATTGACAGATATGTGGAACCATCATCATGGTCAATTTTAGGATATTTTCATCACTTCAGAAAGAAACCCCTTACCTTTTACCAATCACCCTTCTGAAACCTTATACCCTCTAGCAGCACCTTTGTTGTTTAGTTGCTAAACTGTGTCCAACTCATTTGTGACCCCATGGATTGTAGCCCATCAGGCTCCTCTGTCTGTATGATTTTCCAGACAAGAATATTGAAGTGGGTTGCCATATCCTTCCCCAGAATATCTTCCCAACCCAGGAATCAAACCCACATCTCCTGCATTGCAGGCAGATTCTTTACCACTGAGCTACAGGGGAAGCCCATAAGCAGTGCCTTAAGCAACAATAAAACTAGATTCTGTCTCTACAGAACTCCTTCATTGGAACTTTCTTATGAAAGATGTTGTATAGTGTACCATTTTTGTGACTGACTTCTTTCATCATGCTTAATGTTGTCAAGGGTTATCCATGTAGAATGTATTTATCACTTCAATTTTATGACTGAGTAATTACCAATCACAAAATTTACCATTTTATGACTTACCATTGTATGACTAGACCACTCTTGTATCCATTACTTTGTTGATGGACATTGGGTTGTCCCCAAATTTGGAGTAGTAAGAATAATGCTGTTGTAATCATTTATGTCCAAATTTTTGGTTTGACATATGTTCATTTCTCTTTGTTATATTCCTAGGGATAGAATTGCTAGATCATATAACTCTGTGCTTACTCATCTTAAGAACTGTCAGACTATGTTCCAAATTGGCTATAACATTTACATTTTCAGTGACAGTGTATGAGCACTTCAGTATTTCCACACCCATGCTGACATTTGTTGTTGTTATGTTAGCCATTCTAGTGTGTGAGAAGTAATGCCTCCTAATTTTGGTATGTATTTCCTTGATACTTAATGACACTTAGGATGTTTTCATCTGCTTATTAGTGAAGTATATCTCTTTCTCAGTGAAATGTCTATTTAGAATCTTTGCCCTTCTTTTCCCAGTTTCATTGAGAAATAATTGATATATATCACTGTATAAGTTAAAAGCATACAATACAATGGTTTGATTTACATATATTGTAAAATGATAACCACCATAGGTTCAGCTAACATCTATCTTCTCAATCATATAGATACAATAAAAAGAGAGGTAAAAAGGAAAAATAAATCTCCTTATGATAACTCTTAGGATTTACCCTCTTAAAAACTTCCCCAAATATCACACAGCAATGATAGCTATAGTCATTGTGTTTTACATTATGTCCCTATTACTTATAACTGGAAGTTTGTACCTTTTGACCACCTTTCTCTAATGCCCACTCCCCTCATTTCCTACGTTCCTCCCCTGGTAATCACAAATCTGATCTTTCTATGAGTTTGTTTGTTTGCTTATTAGATTCTGCATATAAGTAAGAACATACAATATGTGTCTTTCTCTGACTTGTTTTACTTAGCATAATACATTCAAAGTCCATCCATGTTGTTGCAGACAGTGAGTTCTTCATTTTTAGGGCTGAATAATATCCCATTATAAATGAGAGTCCAGAATTATATGTATATATGCTTATTTCTGGAGTGTCATTTCTATTTATACATCTATATTGTCTAGCCTTTGCAAGCACTATACTGATTTGATTTGCAGTAATTTTTAAGATCTATAGTAAGATGCCTTGTTCTAAGTTTTGAAATTAGAAAGTAAGAGACCACATATTTTGTTTTTCTTTTTTCAGAATTGTTTTGGCTATTCTAAGTCTCTTGTAATTTTATATGACTTTTAGAGTCAGCTTGCTAATTTCTATAAAGAAGGCAGTTGGGATTCCTCATAGGGATGATGTCAGTTCTATAGATCAGCTTGGATTATATTACCTTATTAAAAATTTCAAGTTTTCCAGTTCTTGAACATGGGATATTTTTCCATTTATTTAAATACTGAAGAATCTTTTTCAATAAAGTTTTATAGCTTTCAGAGCATAAGTTTTACACTTCTTTGATTATAATTATTCATAAGAATTTTATATTTTAATGCTATGTGAATTGAATTTTCTAAATTTCATTTTGGATCATTGTGTATATAGAAATATGATTGATTTTTGTGTACTGATCTTGTATCTTACAACCTTGTTGAACTAATTTATTAGTTTTTAATATTTTTAGAGGATTTCATAGGACTTTCTATTGTCAATCTCAAAAATAATCTGTTATTTTATTAGCCAATTAGGTTTATTTGGGGATAACAGAGAATTGCCGTTAAGGACAGATAAGTTATGGTGTTAAATCATGGTCAAGTCCAAAGAGACAAGGATGTCAGCTTTTAATAAGTTTTTGAAGGAAATTGGGGAGGGTTGTTTTAAATAAATGTTCAGTGAGAAGAAAGGAGTTCCAAGTTGTGGAGGTTTCTTACTGGCAATAAGCAGTAGTTAGTACATTCCTGCTGGAGCAGGGAGGAATCCTTCACTTTCTTAAAAGCAGTAGATATAATTCCTATCGGAAAAAAAAATGACCTCCCTTGTAAGAGAAGAAACATAGCATTATTATTTTTCTAATTTTTATATTTATTTTTATGGACATTTGATTGACTGTGTTGTGTTAATTTCTGCTGTCAGTTCAGTTCAGTCACTCAGTTGTGTCCGACTCTTTGTGACCCCATGAATTGCAGCACGCCAGGCCTCCCTGTTCATCACCATCTCCTGGAGTTCACTCAGACTCACGTCCATCGAGTCCATGATGCCATCCAGCCATCTCATCCTCAGTCATCCCCTTCTCCTCCTGTCCCCAATCCCTCCCAGCATCAGAGTCTTTTCCAATGAGTCAACTCTTCGCATGAGGAGGCCAAAGTACTGGAGTTTCAGCTTTAGCATCATTCCTTCCTAGAGCAAAATAATTCAGTTAATCATCATGGATAAGAAATTGGTATGGGGAGAATCTTATACAAACAGACCTTGTCAAAATAATCCTCATCTGCCTTCTTCCTGTTGGTTATGTAGACTTCACCAAGTGGCTGGTGCAGGAGAGCTTTCCCTTCAGAACTTCCTGATTATAGAGCAAAATAATTCAGTTAATCATCATGGATAAGAAATTGGTATGGGGAGAATCTTATACAAACAGACCTTGTCAAAATAATCCTCATCTGCCTTCTTCCTGTTGGTTATGTAGACTTCACCAAGTGGCTGGTGCAGGAGAGCTTTCCCTTCAGAACTTCCTGATTCCATTTTAAATGAGGATTTTTTCTTTATTTATGTTCACACTATGTACAACATTGTGTCATTGTGAAAAGAGATAGTTTTACTTCTTCTTTTCCAATCTGAATGTCTTTTATTTACTCTTCTTGCCTACATGTCCAGGCTAGAACTTTGAGTAAAACGTTGAATAGAGTTGACAAGAGCACACACCTTTCCTTTCTCTTGATCTTACGAGGAAATCATTTAGTCTTTCACCATTAAGTATGGTGTCAGCTGTGTGTTTTCTTGTAAATACACCTTATCAGACTGAAAAATTTCCCTTCTATTCCTAGTTTATTGAGTGTATTTATCATGAAAAGTTAGATATTTTCAAATGCTTTTCTTAGATCAATTGAAATGATGATGATTTTTTTCTATTGATATAAAGTATTATATTCTGTCTCTTATACACATCTGAACCAGTCTGTTGTTCCATGTCCAGTCCTAACTGTTGCTTCCTGACCTGCATACAGATTAAAACTAAAGAGCCTCTTGGTGAAAGTGGAAAAGGAGAGGGAAAAGTTGGCTTAAAGATCAACATTCAGAAAACTAAGATCATGGCATCTGATCCCATCACTTCATGCCAAATAGATGGGGAAACAGTGGAAACAGTAAGAGACTTTACCTATTTGGGCTCCAAAATCACTGCAGATGGTGACTGCAGCCATGAAATTAAAAGATGCTTGCTCTTTGGAAGAAAAGCTATGACTAACCTAGACAGCGTATTTAAAAGTAGAGGCATAACTTTGCCAACAAAGGTCCATCTTGTCAAGGCTATGGTTTTTCCGGTAGTTATGTATGGATGTGAGAGTTGGTTTTAAAGAAAGCTGAATGTCAAAGAATTGATGCTGTCGAACGGTGGTATTGGAGGATGTTCTTGAGAGTCCCTTGGACTGCAAGGAGACCCAACCAGTCCATCCTAAAGGATATCAATCCAGAGTGTTCATTGGAAGGACTGATGTTGAAGTGGAAACTCCAATACTTTGGCCACCTGATATGAAGTGCTGACTCATTGGAAAAGACCCTGATGCTGGGACAGTTTGGTGGGAAGAGAAGTGGACAGCAGAGAATGAGATGGTTGGATGACATCACTGACTCATTGGAGATGAGTTTGGATAAACTTCGGGAGTTGGTGATGGACAGCGAGGCCTAGCATGTTCAGTCCATGGGGTCTCAAAGTGTTGGACACGATCGAGTGACTGAAATGAACTGAACTGAACTGAAATACAAGTCGCTCAGTCGTGTCTGACTCTTTGTGACCTCATGGAGTAATATAGTCCATGAAATTCTCTGGGTCAGAATACTGGAGTAGCCATTCCCTTTTTGAGGGGATCTTCCCAACCCAGGGCTCGAATCCAGGTCTCTGGCATTGCAGGCAGATTCTTTACTAGCTGAGCCACCAGGGAAGTCCAAGAATACTGGAACAGGTATTCAAACTGGGGTCTCCTGTATTGCAGGTGGATTGTTTACCAGTTAAGATACTAGTGAAGCCTCAATACACGAGTGAATTGTGGGTAATTTGATGCTGTCCTTTAAACTTTGTTGTATAATACAAAGTATGTTTTCATTTCTTTTAAGAGGATTGCATTGCATTGCTGGCAAAAATAATAAAAGGGAAACCGTATTTAAATAAATCTTTGTCAACTTTTTGAATGAAAGTGTAAATAAAATTTCCTTCAATGATCCTCCAAGAAAAGGTAAATATTAGTCTGATGTTACATGTTTCTGTAGCTTTTCTTGCAAAAGAAATGTCAATAGAACTCTGGAAATCCAAAATGAATGAAAAAATTCATTTTTTTTTCAAGTTAGTGAAAGTTTCAACTAAAGGAGATCAGCCCTGGGATTTCTTTGGAAGGAATGATGCTAAAGGTGAAACTCCAGTACTTTGGCCACCTCATGCAAAAAGAGTAGGGATTGGGGGCAGGAAAAGAAGGGGACGACCGAGAATGAGATGGCTGGATGGCATCATGGACTCGATGGACGTGAGTCTGAGTGAACTCTGGGAGTTGTTGACGGACAGGGAGGCCTGGCATGCTGTGATTCATGGGGTCTCAAAGAGTTGGACATGACTGAGCGACTGAACTGAACTGAACTGAATGAAGTTTCTATTTGTGTACATGAGAGACAGTATTGCCTAGAAGTTTGTGAATGAAAGGAATCAGAATATGCCATTCTGCAATATGTCATTTGGATTATTTTGAGCTGAAGGCAATTGAGAAACAGCAGATACCTTTTCCCTTTTCTGCCTAGGGCAGGGTGCATATTTTCCTTTATTAGGAAGTCCCCACCTCTTCTCCCATACTTGGAGGACGGGGAAAAAAAAAACAAACATAACTTGAGATTAAAAAGTCAGGTCTCTATTGGGTCTGCACAAACAAACTTTAATAACTCACTTACTATCTTCCATTCAGTTCAGTTAAGTTGTTCAGTCGTGTCCAACTCTTTGCAACCCCATGAATTCCAGCATGCCATGCCTCCCTGTCCACCACCAACTACTGGAGTTCACCCAAACTCATGTGCATCAAGTTGGTGATGCCATCCAGCCATCTCATCCTCTGTCATCCCCTTCTCCTTCTGCCCCCAATCCCTCCCAGCATCAGACTCTTTTCCAAAGAGTCAACTCTTTGCATGAGATGGCCAAAGTATTGGAGTTTCAGCTTTAGCATCATTTCTTCCAAAGAACACCCAGGACTGATCTCCTTTAGAATGGACAGATTGGATCTCCTTGCAGTCCAAGAGACTCTCAAGAGTCTTCTCCAACACCACAGTTCAAAAGCATCAATTTTTTGGCACTCAGCTTTCTTCACAGTCCAACTTTCACATCTATACATGACCACTGGAAAAACCATAGCCTTGACTAGATGGACCTTTGTTGGCAAAGTAATGTCTCTGCTTTTGAATATGCTGTCTAGGTTGGTCATAACTTTCTTTCCAAGGAGTAAGTGTCCTCCATTAGTTTCCTCCATATATTTGTTGTTCATTCACCCAATCTTTTCTGACTCTTTGCAACGCTATGGACTGCAGCACGCCAGACCTCCTTGTCTCTCACTATTTCCTGGTTTGCCCGAGTTCATGTCCTTTGCATCAGTGATGCCAGCCAGCCATCTCATCCTCTGCCACCCTCTTCTCCTTCTCCCCTTAATCTTTCCCAGCATCGGGGAATTTTCCAATGAGTCGGTTGTTCACACCAGATGACCAAAATACTATACTGGAGACTGGAGTGGAGATTCAACATCAGTCCTTCCAATGAGTATTCAGGGTTGATTTCCCTTAAGATTGACTGATTTGATCTCCTTGTCATCCAAAAGACTTTCAGGAGTCTTCTCCAGCACCACAGTTCAAAGGCATCAAATCTTTGGGATCCTCCTATCTTACAGACCAGATCTCACAACTGTATGTGACCACAGCTTTGATTATACAGACCTTTGTCGGCAGAGTAATGTTTCTGCTTTTCAACACACTGTCATTAGTTTCCTTCCAAGAAGCAATCACCTTCTGATTTCGTGGCTGCAATCATCTTCCACAGTGATTTTAGAACCCAAGAATAGGAAATCTGTCATTATTTTCACTTTTTCCCCTTCTACTTGCCATGAAGTAATGGGGCTGGATGCCATGACCTTAGTTTTTTTTAATGTTTAGTTTTAAGCCAGCTCTTTCACTCTTCTCCTTCACCCTCATCAAGAGGCTCTTTAGTTTCTTTTCTCTCTCTGCCAATAGTGGAGAAGGCAATGGCACCCCACTCCAGTACTCTTGCCTGGAAAATCCCATGGACGGAGGAGCCTGGTAGGCTGCAGTCCATGGGGTCGCGAAGAGTCAGACACGACTGAGCGACTTGACTTTCACTTTTCACTTTCATACATGGGAGAAGGAAATGGCAGCCCACTCCAGTGTTCTTGCTTGGAGAATCCCAGGGACGGGGGAGCCTGGTGGGCTGCCGTCTATGGGGTCGCACAGAGTCGGACATGACTGAAGTGACTTAGCAGTAGCTCTGCCAATAGAGTGGTATCATCCACATATCTGAGATTTTTGTTTCTCCTATCTTGATTCCAGCTTGTAACCCATCCACCCCAGAATTTCTCATGATGTGCTCAGCATATATATTTAACAAACAGGGTGATAGCAGACAGCCCTGTCATACTCCTTTCTCAATATTGAACCTATCAGTTGTTCCATATAGGGTTCTAACTGTTGTTGTTGCTTCTTGACCCACACACACATTTCTCAGGTGAGATGGTCTGGTATTCCCATCTCAAAGGATTTAGCATAGTCAATGAAACAGAGGTAGATTTCTGGAAATCACTATTTTTCTCTATGATACA
Source organism: Cephalophus harveyi (assembly GCA_006410635.1). Classification (NCBI taxonomy): domain Eukaryota; kingdom Metazoa; phylum Chordata; class Mammalia; order Artiodactyla; family Bovidae; genus Cephalophus; species Cephalophus harveyi. The sequence goes on from SJYT01081057.1 coordinate 136,230, forward strand.
GTGAATGCTGTTGACAATTTGATCGCTGGTTCTTCTTTCTCTTCTAAATCCAGCTTGGACATCTGGAAGTTCTTGGTTCACATACCTAGCATGCAAGATTTTAAGCATGACCTTACTAGCATGGGAGATGAGTATAATTGTCCAATGTTTAGCACATTCTTGGGAATTAATACTTCTCTTCTTGGGAATTGGAATGGGGATTGACCTTTTTCAGTCTTGAGGCCCCTGCTGGGTATTCCAGATTTGCTGACATACTAAATGAAACACCTTGATGGCATCCTTTACGTTTATTAACAGCAGTGCTTCCTAAGGCCCACTTGACTTTGCCCTCCAGAATGTCTGGCTCTGGGTGACTCACCACATAATCATAGTAATCTTTCTAATTAAGATCTTTTTGTACAAAGTTCTTGCATGTATTCTTTCCTTCTCTTCTTGATCTCTTCAGTGTCTACTAGGTCTCTACTCTTTCTGTCCTTTATTTTGCCCATCTTTGGGCAAAATGTTCCCTTGATACCTACAGTTTTCCTGAGGAGATCTGAAGTCTTTCACTTTCTATTGTTTTCTTCTAGTTTTATGCACTGTTCATTGAAGAAAGCCTTCTTGTCTCTCCATGCTGTTCTTTGGAACACTGTGTTTAGTTGAATATACCTTTCCTTTTCTCCCTTGCTTTTCACTTCTCTTCTTTCTTCAACTATTTTTAAAGCATCCTCAGATAACCACTTTGCCATGTTGCTTTTCTTTTCTTTGAGGATGATTTTGTTTGCTGCCTCCTGTACAATATTACAGACCTCTGTCCATAGTTCTTCAGGCACACTGTTAACTAGATCTAATCCCTTGAATCTATTCATTACCTCCGCTGCATGTTCATAGGGGATTTGATTTAGGTCATACCTCGCTGGCCTAGTGGTTTTCCTGCTTTCTTTAGTTTAATCCTGAATTTTACTATGAGAAGCTGGTGATTTGAGCTACAGTCATGTCCAGGTCTTGTTTTTGCTGACTGTATATAGCTTCTCCATCTTTGGCTGCAAAGAATGCAATCAATTTGATTTCACTATTGACTGTTTGGTGATGCCAATCTGTAAAGTCATCTCTTGTGTTGTTGAAAAAGGGTGTTTGCTATGACCAGTGCATTCTTTTGGCAGAATTCAGTTAGTCCTTGCCCTGCTTCATTTTATTCTCCAAGGCCAAACTTGCCTGTTACTTCAGGTATCTGTTGATTTCCTTCTCTTGCATTCCAATCCCCAATGATGAATGGAACATCTTTTTTTTGGTGTTAGTTCTAGGAGGTCTTCTGAGTCTTCATAGAACTGATTAACCTAAGGTTCTTCAGCAGTGGTAGGGGCATAGACTTGAATTACTGTGATGTTGAATGGATTGCCTAAGAAACAAAACAAGATCATTCTGTCATCTTTGAGATTGCATCCAAGTACCGCATTTCATACTCTTTTGTTGATTATAAGGGCTCCTCCATTTCCTCTAAGGGATTCTTTTCCACAGTAGTAGATATAATGGTCATCCAAATTAAATTCACCCATTCCTATCCATTTTAGTTCACTGATTCAAGAGATGTCGATGTTTATTCTTACCATCTCCTGCTTGACCAAGTCCAATTTACCTTGATTCATGAACCTTACATTCCAGGTTCTCATATATTTACCTCCCTAAAATTTACCACCCATGGAAGCCCAAAACCTTTTTTTCCTTGTCTTGTCACTTCACAAATTTATTGTCCTTTGTTAAGATTGTATATAAGCCGTATATTCTAGCCAATGCTTTAAGTTACTCATCACTTGCGCAGGTGTGTATGTTGAATATGAAGCAAAAATAAAGTGTTTTTTTTTTCTTTTGTCTTTTGATTCATGAACCCCAGTCACTAAACCTAAGAGTCAAAGAAGAAATCTTCATCTGTCCTACATAGGTTTTGAGTCAGACAAGACCTGTATTTAAATTCCAAACCTATCTCTCATTGACAATGTGAGCTTGGGAAAGTTACATAATCTTTTTACTTTCAGTTCCTATCTGAAAATTGATATTATAATACCACAAAGCATTGTTGATATAGGATTAATAGAGATAATATTTTTAGTTAAGTTCAGTTGCTCAGTGGTGTCAGACTCTTTGTGATCCTCCCTGTCCATCACCAACTCCCAGAGTCCACCCAAACCCATGTCCATTGTGTCAGTGATGCCATCAAAACATCTCCTCCTCATTCGTCCCTATCTCCCCCTTCCATCAATCTTTCCCACCATCAGGGTCTTTACAAATGAGTCAGCTCTATTCATCAAGAGGCCAAAGTATTGGAGTTTCAGCTCTAGCATCAGTCCTTCCAATGAACACGCAGGACAGATCTCCTTTAGGATGGACTGGTGGGGTCTCCTTCCAATCCAAGGGACTCTCAAGAGTCTTCTCCAACACCACAGTTCAAAACCATCAATTCTTGTGCACTCAGCTTTCTTCACAGTCCAACTCTCACATCCATACATGACTACTAGAAAAACCATAGCCTTGACAAGACGGACCTTAGTCGGCAAAGTAATGTCTCTGCTTTTGAATATGCTATCTAGGTTGGTCATAACTTTCCTTCCAAGGAGCAAATGTCTTTTAATTTCATGGCTGCAATCAACATCTGCAGTGATTTTGGATCCCAGAAAAATAAAGTCAGCACTATTTCCACCGTTTCCCCATCTATTTGCCATGAAGTGGTGGGACCAGATGCCATGATCATAGTTTTCTGAATGTTGAGCCTTAACTCAACTTTTTCACTCCCCTCTTTCACTTTCATCAAGAGGCTCTTTAGTTCTTCTTCACTTTCTGCCATAAGGGTAGTGTCATCTGCATATCTGAGGTTATTGAGATTTCTCCCAGCTATCTTGATTCTAGCTTGTGCTTCTTCCAGCCCAGCATTTCTCATGATGTACTCTGCATGCAGGTTAAATAAGCAGGGTGACAATACACAACCTTGATATACTCCTTTTCCTGGGTGACTTGGAACCAGTCTGTTCTTCCATGTCCAGTTCTAACTGCTGCTTCCTGACCTGCATATAGGTTTCTCAAGAGGCAGGTTAGGTGGTCTGGTAACCACATCTCTTTCAGAATGTTCCACAGTTTACTGTGATCCACACAGTCAAAGGCTTTGGCATAGTCAATAAAGCAAAAGTAGATATTTTTCTGGAACTCTTACTTTTTCAATGATCTAGCGGATTTTGGAAATTTGATTACTGGTTCTTCTGCCTTTTATAAATCCAGCTTGAACATCTGGAAGTTTATGGTTCACATATTGCTGAAGCCTGGCTTGGAGAATTTTGAGCATCAGTTTACTAGCATGTGAGATGACTGCAATTGTGAGGTAATTTGAGCATTCTTTGGCATTGCCTTTCTTTGGGACTGGAATGAAAACTGACCTTTTCCATTCCTGTGACCACTGCTGAGTTTTCCAAATTTGCTGGCATATTGAGTGCAGCACTTTCACAGCATCATCTTTTAGGATTTGAAATAGCTCAATTGGAATTCCATCACCTCCACTAGCTTTGTTCTTAGTGATGCTTCCTAAGGCCTACCTAACTTCGCATTCCAGGATGTCCAGCTCTAGGTGAATGTGAGTGATCACACCTTCATGATTATCTGGGTCATGAAGATCTTTTTTTGTACAGTTCTTCTGTGTATTTTTGCCACCTCTTTTTAATATCTTCTGCTTCTGGTAGATCCATACCTTTCTGTCCTTTATGGAGCCCATTTTTGCATGAAATGTTCCCTTGGTATCTCTAATTTTCTTTAAGAGATCTCTAGTCTTTCCCATTCTGTTTTTTTTCGTCTAATTCTTTGCATTTGTCACTGAGGAAGGCTTTCTTATCTCTCCTTGCCTGGTACTTACTACACAGAAAGTATTTTATTTTAAGATTTATTATTTTGTTTAAAAGCAAGAGAAAATTAGCCTTCTGTATTAATAACTTGGAAAATATACTATTTAACAACAATTGAAGTTGTCCTTGAGCAGTTTGAGAGGTTAATATTAGATCTTAAAAATAAGAAAATTGCAGTATATGATAGCAGTTTACTACTTGAAACAAACTCTTAAGTGCTTGAAATTAATAATTAATTATCTTTGGAATAATGGTTATAATATCTGTGGTAGAAGATGTTTTTAGGTTCCAAATATTCAACAATAATATTGTAGTAATCATTAGGTTGCTTAGAAAACATGCTTCCCTTTCCCTTCTTAAATGATTCTGTATCCCATGGGCAGAGGAGCCTGGTAGGCTGCAGTCCATGGGGTCGCTAAGAGTCAGACATGACTGAGCGACTTCACTTTCTCTTTTCACCTTCATGCATTGGAGAAGGAAATGGCAACCCACTCCAGTGTTCTTGCCTGGAGAATCCCAGGGACGGGGGAGCCTGGTGTGGGCTGCCGTCAATGGGGTCACACAGAGTCAGACACGACTGAAGCAACTTAGCAGCAGCATACATAGTTAATATCTAATGAAAAATCTTGATTGTCAGTTCATGTATGTTTCCTTTTCTCATCAACTATTATTGGATCAGGAGCAGGAAGGTGACATAATCTGGCTCAACTAGAGTGAAAGGAAGGTTTTTCATTGCACGTTTGGGTAAATGGTTTCTCCCATCTCCCTAGAGGGTGCATAAGGAAGAATCTAATCTGGGGAGCAACTGCTCCAGTTGCCAGTATTGAAGATTCAGAGCACAGAGATGAAATAAAACCTTTTCCTTGATGATATTATCAATCTGCTATTGTCCCTGGAGTTTAAATATACCACTAGACTTCCTGGTATGTGAAATGCTCTCTGGTTGAACCAGTTTAAGAAGTTTTCTGTTAAACATATATGTAGTGATAAATATTTTATAAGACAATGGTTCTTAACACTTATATGACACAAATGTTATTAAACTTTCTGGGGGAAAAAATTCACTCAGTAGAAAGCATTGCTCATATTCTATTAGTAAAACTCAGGGTATTTTAAAAATTGGTGTCCTTATAGAAAAATTAAGACCAGGTTTATAGGTTATTTCAAATTTAAAGGAACAAATATTTTCCATGTTACATAGACTCACCTAAGATATAGTAAAATAAGGATAATTGCCTGTGATCTGTGAAATCATCACTACCCTAAAGCACACACCTGTACATTATAAATTCCCTCAAATCTGATCTTGCCTCATTTATAAGTAAAGGGCTATTCAGTATATTATCATACTGAATATAATATACTGAATACTGAATCATATTAAAAGTGAACAAATAGAGTGTGTTCTAGATGTGAAAGTATGTTTGGGTAATATCTCCAGCCTCTAAGGGGAGCTTGGGTACCTTTCTAAACCTCATCCCAGCTGGGTGGTTTTAGATGATGGTCTAGTTCAAGGAAAAAAATCCCCATTTTTTTCACTCACATTGAAAAAATACAGTCTCTCAAGCCCTACCTGTGAAAATACCAATTCAGTAAGTCTGGTAAAAGAGCAAGTTATGTGCATCTTTAATAAACAACATAGTAAATTCTGTTGAAGATTCACCATTAGATAAGTTTGTTGATTAGATGATGAAGGTGGACAAAGGTCTCTAACAAGTGGCCTCTTCTCTTTTCTTTATCTCTGGTAGTGGGGTAAAATTTATTAAGAAGCAGATGGGAAGAAAATGATGAGAGTATTATATAGGAAATAAATGGTACCATCTAGATTTACATTAAGTAACATCTGAATGAAGCTTTCATAGACCTAATTTCATAAAGAGAGAAACATGAGAGAGAGAGGCAGAGAAAAATCATTCAAATTCTCAACTTGAAATGCCAATAGTTCATTATGAGGTTATGGTCACTTGACTAGAAATGCTCAGAGTTTGATGCATGACAAAATATTACTTGAGGTAAGAAGAGATGAATTCAGAAATTCAAGGAACAATACAATCAGCTTAAAGATAGATTTAGACCTTTCATTTAAAAGCTGCAAGAAACTGTGTTGGGTCTATATATGGTAGGAGAGAAAAAAAATATATATCAAAGTTTTGAAAATTCAACTTGACCTGCTGGAAAGGAATGAAAAATAGAAATAAAAATAAAATATTCAGGGAAATAGGGTCAGGGACACATAGAGCAGAGAGAGTTGTCTGAAAGAGATGTTTCCTCTGCCATTGGTATGCCAAAGGTTATTCAGTGCTGGATATAAGATAGAAGGCAAAGTTTCATAGTGGATAAGGTGGAAAATGATTATTTAATTTTCATCACCTCCCAGGCCCCCAGACTTAGTAAGTATGGAAAACAGTACTTTGCTTTGGGAATCTATTGAATTTCTCTACCAGGGACATCTGGGAACAATTCTCCTGACAAGGTCCTAAAGAATTTCAGAACAAAGATAGCAATACATAGGATATTTGGGGTAGAGAAATACAGAGAGAAAAGTAAGAGATTGACAAATTAGGAGTTGAAGAAGCCATGAATCTTAGAGAGTTGTCTGTTAACAAATGTATGTTAACTTGCTCATGACAGTGACAGAGTATGGATACAGACTCATTCAATTAGGCCTTGATGATGTTTAAGCACAACTGATTGATACTCAGCCCATTATAAAGCCCAGATTAAGAGGAAAAAACCTGGCTATTGGCAGGTACAGCACTGTAAATTTCCTAATTTTACAGAAGACTTTGGCAGAGTGAGGGACGCCCCATTCAGATTCCCCTTGAAATGATTTGCTGTCCAGCTGTGAGGAGTATGTTTACTCACAGCCTCCAGCTGTGAGCTTCTTCTAATTCACCTTAGCAATGAAGCCAAGATTATATTATTTTTAGAGTGGGCCTTAGCCAATGACTGAGTAAGATGGTAAAGCCTAGGAAAAGCCATTCCTGCCCAAGTTGAGACTCCTCTACCTGGTAATATTTGTTCCAGTGTTTTGATGTTATTACATGGTGGCTTTTTTTTTGGGGGGGGTGCTTAATCTTGCTTTCTCCCTTTTATTTCATATGTATTACTCTCGATGCCAAGGAAATATTTCAAGCAAAGATGGGCTCGATAAAGGACAGAAATGGTCTGGACCTAACAGAAGCAGAAGATATTAAGAAGAGGTGGCAAGAATATACAGAATAACTGTACAAAAAAGATTTTCATGACCTGGATAATCATGATGGTGTGATCACTCATCTACAGCCAGACATCCTGGAATGTGAAGTCAAGTGGGCCTTAGAAAGCATCACTACGAACCAATCTAGTGGAGGTGATGGCATTCCAGTTGAGCTATTTCAAATCCTGAAAGATGATGCTGTGAAAGTGCTGCACTCAATATCCCAGCAAATTTCAAAAACTCAGCAGTGGCCACAGGACTGGAAAAGGTCAATTTTCATTCCAATTCCAAAGAAAGGCAATGCCAAAGAATCCTCAAACTACCACACAGTTGCACTCATCTTACACGCTAGTAAAGTAATGCTCAAAATTCTCCAAGCCAGGCTTCAGCAATCCATGAACTGTGAACTTCCTCATGTTCAAGCTGGTTTTAGAAAAGGCAGAGGAACCAGAGATCAAATTGTCAACATCCGCTGGATCATTGAAAAAGCAAGAGTTTCAGAAAAACATCTATTTCTGCTTTATTGACTATGCCAAAGCGTTTGACTGTGTGGATCACAATAAACTGTGGAAAATTCTGAGAGAGATGGGAATACCAGACCACCTAACTTACCCTTTGAGAAGTCTGTATGAAGTTCAGGAAGCAACAGTTAGAACTGGACATGGAACAATAGATTGGTTCCAAATAGGAAAAGGAGTATGTCAAGGCTGTATATTGTCACCCTGCTTATTTAACTTATATGCAGAGCATATGAGAAATGCTGGACTGGAAGAAACACAAGCTGGAATCAAGATTGCAGGGAGAAATATCTATAACCTCAGATATGCAGATGACACCACCCTTATGGCAGAAAGTGAAGAGAAACTAAAAAGCCTCTTGATGAAAGTGAAAGAGGAGAGTGAAAAAGTTGGCTTAAAACTCAGATTCAGAAAATGAAGATCATGGCAACCTGTCCCATCACTTCATGGGAAATAGATGGGGAAACAGTGGAAACCGTGTCAGACTTTATTTTTGGGGGCTCCAAAGTCACTGCAGATGGTGACTGCAGCCATGAAATTAAAAGACGCTTACTCCTTGGAAGAAAAGCTATGACCAACCTAGATAGTATATTCAAAAGCAGAGACGTTACTTTGCCGACTAAGGTCCGTATAGTCAAGGCTATGGTTTTTCCTGTGGTCGTGTATGTATGTGAGAATTAGACTGTGAAGAAGGCTGAGTGCTGAAGAATTGATGCGTTTGAATTGTGGTGTTGGAGAAGACTCTTGAGAGTCCCTTGGACTGCAAGGAGATCCAACCAGTCCATTCTGAAGGAGATCAGCCCTGGGATTTCTTTGGAAGGAATGATGCTAAAGCTGAAACTCCAGTACTTTGACCACTTCATGTGAAGAGTTGACTCACTGGAAAAGACTCTGATGCTGGGAGGGATTGGGGGCAGGAGGAGAAGGGGACGATAGAGGATGAGATGGTTGGTTGGCATCACTGACTCTATGGATGTGAGTCTGAATGAAATCGGGGAGTTGGTGACGGACAGGTAGGCCTGGCGTGCTGTGATTCATGGGGTCGCAAAGAGTCGGACATGACTGAGCGACTGAACTGAAGTGAACACATATTAAACTCCTAATGCCATGTCAGCATCTGCTTCCTTGAGAAAGCAACCAAGGACAAGGAAAATCAGATGAAAGAAAAATAAAGGTTTGCTGTTATTTTATATATTGCTTTGTTTTAGTGGTAAGTGACAATTTTTGCATTCCTATTCTGAATAATTTTTACATTCTTATTCTGTTCTACTACTTCAGAATATAGGAAATACTATATTAAATAAATACATTAGAAGACATTTATCAACATGGTCTTAGATTTTAAATAGTAGACATTGGGCAACTGTTCTGTTTACCTTTGCAGATTTTATCTGTATCTGTTATTATCAATTTTCATTACCAGTCTATCCCACGAGAAGGTAGAAATCTATGCAGTCAGGGAATATTTTTAAATCACTTCAGTAATCCCAGTGCTTCAGCATTACCTGTTACAAAGTAGGAATACAAAATATGTTTTATAATGAATGAGTGAATGAATCACTGATTTGATTAGGAGCCTAACCACATTTATATCTCTTACCACAATATAGCAACAAATCTCAAAAATTTGCAGCAATATAAAGGATTAATAAATCAAGAAGTAACTTAAAATGCAGTCAGTTCAGTTCAATTCAGTTCAGTCCCTCAGTCGTGTCCGACTCTTTGGATCCCATGAATCGCAGCACGCCAGGCCTCCCTGTCCATCACCATCTCTCGGAGTTCACTCAGACTCACATCCATCGAGTCTGTGATGCCTTCCATCCATCTCATCCTCTGTCGTCCCCTTCTCCTCCTGCCCCCAATCCCTCACAGCATCAGAGTCCTTTCCAATGAGTCAACTTTTCGCATGAGGTGGTCAAAGTACTGGAGTTTCAGCTTTAGCATCATTCCTTCCAAAGAAATCCCAGGGCTGATCTAATTCAGAATGGACTGGTTGGATCTCCTTGCAGTCCAAGGGACTCTCAAGAGTCTTCTCCAACACCACAGTTCAAAAGCATCCATTCTTTGGAGCTCAGCCTTCTTCACAGTCCAACTTTCACATCCGTACATGACCACAGGAAAAACCATAGCCTTGACTAGACGGACCTTAGTCGGCAAAGTAATGTCTCTGCTTTTGAATATACTGTCTAGGTTGGTCATAACTATTCTTCCAAGGAGTAAGCGTCTTTTAATTTCATGGCTGCAGTCCCCATCTGCAGTGATTTTGGAGCCCTAAAAAAATAAAGTCTGACACTGTTTCCACTGTTTCCCCATCTATTTCCCATGAAGGGATGGGACCGGAGGCCATGATCTTCGTTTTCTGAATGTTGAGCTTTAAGCCAACTTTTTCGCTTTCCTCTTTCACTTTCATCAAGAGGCTTTTTAGTTTCTCTTCACTTTCTGCCATAAGGGTGGTGTCATCTGCATATCTGAGGTTATAGATATTTCTCCCTGCAATCTTGATTCCAGCTTGTGTTTCTTCCAGTCCAGCATTTCTCACGATGTGCTCTGCATATAAGTTAAATAAGCAGGGTGACAATATACAGCCTTGACGTACTCCTTTTCCTATTTGGAACCAGTCTGTTGTTCCATGTCCAGTTTTAACTGTTGCTTCCTGACCTTCATACAGACTTCTCAAAGGGCAAATTAAGTGGTCTGGTATTCCCATCTCTTTCAGATTTTCCACAGTTTATTGTGATCCACCCAGTCAAAGCCTTTGGCATAGTCAATAAAGCAGAAAGAGATGTTTTTCTGGAACTCTCTTGCTTTTTCAATGATCCAGCGGATGTTGGCAATTCGATCTCTGGTTCCTCTACCTTTTCTAAAACCAGCTTGAACATCAGAAAGTTCACGGTTCATGTATTGCTGAAGCCTGTCTTGGAGAATTTTGAGCAATACTTTACTAGCATGTGAGATGAGTGCAATTGCGTGGTAGTTTGAGCATTCTTTGGCATTGCCTTTCTTTGGAATTGGAATGAAAATGGACCTTTTCCAGTCCTATGGCCACTGCTGAGTTTTCGAAATTTGCTGGGATATTGAGTGCAGCACTTTCACAGCATCATCTTTCAGGATTTGAAATAGCTCAACTGGAATGCCATCACCTCCACTAGCTTTGTTCATAGTGATGCTTTCTAAGGCCCACTTGACTTCACATTCCAGGATGTCTGGCTGTAGATGAGTGATCACACCATCGTGATTATCTGGGTCATGAACATCTTTTTTGTGCAGTTCTTCTGTGTATTCTTGCCACTTCTTCATATCTTCTGCTTCTGTTAGGTCTACACCATTTCTGTCCTTTACTGACCCATCTTTGCATGAAATGTTCCCTTGGTATCTCTAATTTTCTTGAAGAAATCTCTAGTCTTTCCCATTCCATTGTTTTCCTCTATTTCTTTGCATTGATCGCTGAAGAAGGCTTTCTTATCTCTTCTTGCTATTCTTTGGAACTCTGCATTCAGGTGCTTATATCTTTCCTTTTCTCCTTTGCTTTTCGCCTCTCTTCTTTTCACAGCTATTTGCAAGGCCTCCCCAGACAGCCATTTTGCTTTTTTCCATTTCTTTTCCATGGAGATGGTCTTGATCCCTGTCTTCTGTACAATGTCATGAGCCTCATTCCATAGTTCATCAGGCACTCTATCTATCAGATCTAGGCCCTTAAATCTATTTCTCACTTCCACTGTATAATCATAAGGGATTTGATTTAGGTCATACCTGAATGGTCTAGTGGTTTTCCCTACTTTCTTCAATTTGAGTCTGAATTTGGCAATAAGGAGTTCATGATCTGAGCCACAGTCAGCTCCTGGCCTTGTTTTTGTTGACTGTATAGAGCTTCTCCATCTTTGGCTGCATAGAATATAATCAATCTGATTTCGGTGTTGACCATCTGGTGATGTCCACGTGTAGAGTCTTCTCTTGTGTTGTTGGAAGAGGGTGTTTGCTATGACCAGTGCATTTTCTTGGCAAAACTCTATTAGTCTTTGCCCTGCTTCATTCCGCATTCCAAGGCCAAATTTGCCTGTTACTCCAGGTGTTTCTTGACTTCCTACTTTAGCATTCCAGTCCCCTATAATGAAAAGGACATCTTTTTTGGGTGTTAGTTCTAAAAGATCTTGTAGGTCTTCATAAAACCGTTCAACTTCAGCTTCTTCAGCATTACTGGTTGGGGCATAGACTTGGATAACTGTGATATTGAATGGTTTTCCTTGGAGACGAACAGAGATCATTCTGTCGTTTTTGAGATTGCATCCAAGTACTGCATTTCGGACTCTTTTGTTGACCATGATGGCTACTCCATTTCTTCTGAGGGATTCCTGCCCGCAGTAGTAGATATAATGGTCATCTGAGTTAAATTCACCCATTCCAGTCCATTTTAGTTCGCTGATTCCTAGAATGTCGACGTTCACCCTTGTCATCTCTTGTTTGACCACTTCCAATTTGCCTTGATTCATGGACCTGACATTCCAGGTTCCTATGCAGTATTGCTCTTTATAGCATTGGATCTTGCTTCTATCACCAGTCACATCCACAACTGGGTATTGTTTTTGCTTTGGCTCCATCTCTTCATTCTTTCTGGAGTTATTTCTCCACTGATCTCCAGTAGCATATTGGGCACCTAATGACCTGGGGAGTTCCTCTTTTGGTATCCTATCATTTTGCCTTTTCATACTGTTCATGGGGTTCTCAAGGCAAAAATACTGAAGTGGCTTGCCATTCCCTTCTCCAGTGGACAACATTCTGTCAGACCTCTCCACCATGACCCACCCATCTTGAGTTGCCCCCCAGGCATGGCTTGGTTTCATTGAGTTAGACAAGCCTGTGGTCCTAGTGTGATTAGATTGACTAGTTTTCTGTGAGTATGGTTTCAGTATGTCTGCCCTCTGATGCCCTCTTGCACCACCTACCATCTTACTTGGGTTTCTCTTACCCTGGGCATGGGGTATCTCTTCACAGCTGTTCCAGCAAAGCACAGCCTCTGCTCCTTACTTTGGACGAGGGGTATCTCCTTAATGCCACAGTTCCTGACCTTTAATGTGGGATAGCTCCTCTAGGCCCTCCTGCACCTGGGCAGCCACTGCTCCTTCAGTTACTCCTCCCAGCCGCCTCCCCTGGCCTCGGGCTCGGGGTGGCTCCTCAGGGTCACCGCCCCTGGCCTCGGGTGTGAGGTGGCTTCTTCCGGCCACCCCTGACCTCAGACGCTGGATAGCTCCTCCTGGCCGCCACCCCTGACCTTGGATGCGGGGTGTCTCCTCCCGGCTGCACTGGCCTCGGATGCGGGGCAGCTCCTCCCGGCCGCTGCCCCTGACTGGCCGCCACTGACCTCGCACGTGGGGTAGCTCCTCTCAGCCGCTGCCCCTGACCTTGGACGCAGTGTAGGCCCTCTCGGCCACCACCCCTGACCTCAGAAACGGGGTAGCTCCTCTCAGAAGGGACAAACACAATTACATTAGAAGGCCAAGTGTCATAATCAAGTGTTTGTACATCTATTTAAAATCACTATAATTATGAAAACTGTTTAGGGTGTTGTATTGACAAATAGGATTATTGAGGTGATATTTAAAAAGAGTAAAATAATTTTGGAAAAGCTCCACACAAAAAACAACTCTCAATCAAGGCAGCATTACTGTAGCAAAATTCTTCATATAGTGAAACTATGCAAAAATAGTTTTTTATATGAGTTGAACAGAGTTAAGTTCTATGCACATATCATTTTAGGCAGACTTTACATACGAACATATTTTTATAAATTGTACTACTACTATTACTACTAAGTCGCTTCAGTAGTGTCCGACTCTATGTGACCCCATAGACGGTAGCCCACCAGGCTCCCCCATCCCTGGGATTCTCCAGGCAAGAACACTGGAGTGGGTTGCCATTTCCTTCTCCAATGCATGAAAGTGAAAAGTGAAAGTGAAGTCACTCAGTCGTGTCTGACTCTTAGCGACCCCATGGACTGCAGCCTACTGGACTCTGTCCATGGAATTTCCCAGGCAAGAGTACTGGAATGGGGTGCCATTGTACAACTTAGACAAATGTGAATTATTTAAAAGCAACTTCATGGGGATTTAATTTACATAGAGTAAATTGCATCCATTTTTAACTGTCCATTTCATTAGATGTGGACAAATGTATATACCTGTGTAACTACCACCACGATCAAGATATAGCACATTTCCATTGCCCTAAAGAATTCTCTTGTGCCCTTTCTCTCCCAACTATCCCTCCACCCTGGAGTCCCAGGCAATGCTTGATTTGTTTTATGTCAATATATATTAGATTTTTATTTTCTAAGGATTCATATGAATCAAATATAAACATATTAAAAAGTAAAATGAATGCCTTGGATACTATCCAGATATCTCATGGAATACAGAAGAATCCTTCATTCTATAAACCGTGATGAACATTGCCATATGTAATATGAAGGAATTAAGGTTCAGTATTGGGCCTCCTAGGTGGAAGAGTGGTAAAGAATTTGCCTGCTAGTGTAGGAGATGCAAGAGACTTGGTTTTGATCCCTGGATCAGGAAGATCCTCTGGAAAAGAAAATGGCAACTCACTCTAGTGTTCTTGCCATGAAAATCCCATGGACAGAGAAGCCTGGTGGGCTGTAATCCATGGGGTCCCAAAGAGTGGACATGACTGAGTGAGCATGCATGAACTGCACAGACAAGCAATTATAGTTACCCCAAGTATTATAAACAGTAAGAAATTTAATATAGGGAATAAATTGTTTACAAAATTATGGGAAAGCTTGCAGAACGGTTGAAGTTCTAGCTTGGGCCTATCAAAATGTTTCCTAGGATAATTTATAATTTCCTATCATAGCGTTCCTATTTCCAAGGTCTCCACTGGAGCCATGCTCACCTAGGTTGGTGAACAACAGCAGGGCCACAGCAGACCCCAGAGAGTCATATGAGGAACAGAGCTACATTCCTAGTTTCTTAACAGAAACCTTTACATACTAGTGCCCGATGCAGGAAAATGACAACTTGCTTAAACCACAGCAAATGACAGAAGGCACAGGAAAATGGCATTCATTTTATGTCTACCTTCCAAATCTGTAGCAAGATTATTTCATTAGATTAATCTAAATTAAAATATCCAAATTGCTCTGTAAGGAAATCTGTAGATTTAATCCTTCCAATGTCTGCTATACTGGGAGAGGGCCAACAGTGGGAGAGGTACAGAAAGTGGGAATGGGAATGGATGTTAATTGGCAATGGACACTACACAGCAAATCTAACATTTCTGTTCTCTCCCATTAATAGTGAGTTACAGTAGTTAGTCTTATTGTGGAAGCCACGAATGCCCCTGCAAACATCCAAAATGCCCTCTAGGTAGCGGTACTACCACTGTTGAATAGAGTTGACTTAGAATGTAATCTGTATGGTAGTTACATTTGCTTGTAAGATTTGCTTGAGTTTTCTTAGTATTATATACATTAGGGTGGTGATATATTTGCTTTCTTGATATCCCGAAACAGCAGAAGTTGGACACATGAAAGACTTGTGTTTGGGAGAAGTGAAATGTCCAATGTGCTAAGGAAAGTAAATCATATTGTGATTCATGTCTCATCTGGTGAAAAAGAAATCAGGACCACAACTGGGAAGCTCAGTGGCTCCTGGCACAAAATCAGCAAATTAAGGATAACCTTGGGGAGGAAAAATATATTTGTGCCTATTTTAGGGAGTTTATTTTTTCCTAAGAAAAATGAATGGAAGAAAGAGTCTTCGATCTGCTCAGGTTTCTTTTGTAGGATAAAAGAAAAGCAAAAAAGATTCATACTGTTAGGTCAAAAACTGTTGTCCTATTTAGTCCTTGAATATTAACTAAAACTTCATTTTAGCTGATGTAAATTAAAGATATGAGCTTTTCTTTCATTTCATTTTTCCAGTGATGATACTTAGAAAAATGGATGTTGGTTGAGTTGCCAGAATCCCATGGAGAGGAACTGTCACATGAGAAACTGGTGCAGATGGGAAATGTGAAATTGAATAAAGAGACCATCTACCCCACTAATATCGCCAGGAACAGTTGCCAGATTTTTTTTTTCCTATTCTTAAAGATGAATTAAAATTCTTATAGTAATAAATGTGCAGAGGGAGGAGTTTTAAAATCAATTGGCTTTGAATTTTGGATGTTTAATAAAGCCCCACATGGTCTGCCAATACTAAGGTAAAGTCTCTTTCATATCAGAAGGCCACTCCCCAAATAGCTCTTTGGAGAGCTCTATAATTTCAGACTTACATAATATAAATATTCACTGTAATAATTTGCTTTTAAAATTCCAAATATATTCAGTATCTAATGTTAAATTTATTTTAGGAATTTGTAGTAACATCTTAACATTTAAAGGAAGGTTTATTATAAGGATGTCATCTAACTCAATCAGTTTATAGGGAAATAAATAGGACCAAAAATTATTAAATGACTTTTCAAAGACATAGAGCATAATAGTGATAGAATTAAAAGCAAAATATATTATTTTCCCTCTGTGTTGTAAAGTACCTTTCCTGTATACCACCATTTGTCCAAATATTAGGACTCTGTATCTTCCTGCTTGTGATAATAGCTTATTAATTCTGAAAGATTTTTCTAGTAGAAATATATTTGTAACTTTGCTGAGCACATATAAAGAACTTCATATATCTACATATACTGTATTAATTTTTTGTTATGAAGATAAAAACATACATTTAAAATAGAAGTCTTCTGAATTTGTATCTCTTCTTAGTAAGTCAGTTCAGTTCACTCAGTCATGTCCAACTCTTTGCAACCCCTTGGACTGCAGCATGCCAGGCTTCCCTGTCCATCACCAACTCCTAGAGCTTGCTCAAACTCACGTCTATCAAGTGGGTGATGCCATCCAACCATCTCATCCTCTGTTATCCCCTTCTCTTCCTGCCTTCAGTCTTTCCCAGCATCAGGGTCTTTTCTAATGAGTCAGTTCTTTGCATCGGGTGGCCAAAGTTTTGAAGCTTCACCATCAGTGGTGATAATATAATAATTTTTAATATTTAAAATAAAAAATTACATAATTTATCAAAATAATGTAATTCTGGCTAATTTAAATAGAAAATGGCTTTACTAAATGATATTTGATGGCACATTGAGTTTTGCCAAGAGGGCTGAAGAGCCAGAATTGAAGGCTACACAGCTGCAAAAATCGACGATGGAACTGATCCATGAAAATATTGTTGTAGCTCTATAGAAGATTAGATATAGTGCAAAGAACAGTCAAGATGACATATCTGAAACCTCTTGCAAAGGAACCTGAGACAGTGCATGTCCTCTACACTGAAAGATGAAGTTATGTAATAGGGAATTCCTGAAATACTGAAAGTAGTTCTGGCTTCCCCATGGAAATGATAGTGTGAAAAGGAGATAATAGTTTATCCTTTGATAGAGAGTGGACGAAGGTGTTAGTGGCTCACAAAGGCTGACATGTACATAGAGTTCTAGAGAGGGAACAAGATGCACTCTGGGCTCTTGTAAAGGGCAGTTGAAAATATGTCTCTCAAACATCATGTTAGATTCAGAAAAGGCTTCTGAAAAAACAGTATCTTGGAGGTTAAAAAACACCTACATACTTTTTTAATATACCTAAGTTATAATGTTAGTAAATATAGGTAGTCAGACCAACATAAAAAGCCTGTTATAGATTTAACCGTCTGTTGCTCTGTATGATAATAATAGGAAAAATGGAAACAAGTGGGACATTAGATAAAGACATAATTTTTGTACTCCTTACATTTTTCAGTTCAGTTCAGTCACTCAGTCATGTCTGACTCTTTGCAACCCCATGGACTGCAGCACTCCAGGCCTCCCTGTCCATCACTAACTCCTGGAATTTACTCAAACTGATGTCCATTGAGTCGGTGATGCCATCCTACCATCTCATCCTTTGTCATCCCCTTCTCCTCCTGCTTTCAATCTTTCTTAGCATCAGGGTCTTTTCAAATGAGTCAGCTCTTCACATCAGGTGCCCAAAATATTGAAGTTTCAGCTTCAACGTCAGTCTTTCCAATGAATAGTCAGGGTTGATTTCCTTTAGGATGGACTGGTTGGATCTCCTTGCAGTCCAAGGGACTCTCAAGAGTCTTCTCCAACACCACAGTTCAAAAGCGTCAATTCTTTGGCACTGAGTTTTCTTTATAGTCCAACACTCACATCCGTACATGACTACTGAAAAAACCATAGCCTTGACTACATGGACCTTTGTTGGCAAAGTCCTTACATTTTTAGAGAAACCCAAAAGAGGCTGCCAAAGAGGGAAACTGGATATTCCCATCAAGTAATATGAAAAGAAACCATCCAAAAAAAAAAAGCAAAATATAAATTTCTCTCAATAGATTAACCATGTATACCCCTCATGTTAATACTGAGCCTTCAGAAAATGCATCCCTCATTAGAAATGTGAGCTTGAAATTGTATTTGGGGAGGAAAGGAGTAAACAGGAATGGAGAGATAGATGTGTTTATCCCCAAATTTCTTAAGTGAACTATGTATAAGATATACATGTGTGCTAGGTCGCTTCAGTCGTGTCTGACTGTGCGGCCCTATGAACTGTAGCCTGTGAGGGTCCTCTGTCCATGGGATACTCCAGGCAAGAATACTGGAGTGGTATGCTCCACTGGAGTGGTATGCTCATTTCCTGCTCCAGGGGATCTTCCAGACCAAGGGATTGAACCCATATCTCTTATGTCTACCTGCATTTGCAGGTGAGTTCTTTATCAGGTAATGAGGACCTTCAAGAGGAATTGTGGCTCTATTGCCATTTCTTAGAGTTATCGCTCAATGCACACTTTAAATAATATTGTGCTTAGAAACATGTTACTAGTTTCTATATTTTAAGATGCCTGAAAATACATATTAACTAATTTATACCTTTTGTGCATAATAAAATTGCAGTATTGATCACAACAAAGCAAGTACACACAACAAAGCAAGTAGTAAAATATAGCATTTGCTCAATACATAGTAATCATAAAAATAGCACATCAGATTCCAGAATGGATATTTTTAATATAATTAAAACTCTTAGCTAATGAATAGTTTTGGAAGCAGATATAAATTTGAAATTAGGTAGAGATTTGAATCAATAAAGGTACACTTTTGGAGATAAATTAGCTATGAGAAAATCTGGAAATTGAATATAGATGAATGTATAATAAAAAGGTATCTTAGGAAATAAAAATATAATTTACAGAGGGAAAAATAAACAGGTAATAAAATATTAAAAAATTATTTTAGACTTTATACTTACAGTAGAGACTTTAAAAAGATATTAAATGCAGTGAAGTTGTAGAAGCTTTTTTCCTCTACCATTTTCATAGACAGTCTTGTATAGTTGGTTAACAAGCACAGGGGAACATAGGTACGTCCTTATTCCAAAGACTGAAAGTAACTTCAATAATTTAATCAAAGTGTTCTCTCAAAATTTATATAAAGGTGTTCAGTGAGCTTTAGATTTTATTATAGCAAAAATTACATAAGATGAAACAAGGAGGTCACATCATTGTAGAAGAGACAGTGATATCATTCACAAAGGAAAACCAGGAGGTGAAAAGTATAACAAGAAAATGGGTTATAATGGGTTTAGAAATTTCAGGTAGGAAAAAAGTAAGAAAAAGTGTGTTTATAGTTAGTGAAAACACTAGTGGAGAACAAAAATAAACAATATAGAGGAGGCCTTTTTTTGTGAAACTTGATAAAAACAGCACTGAGGAAAATAAATGATACTGAATAGGAAATTATTTGAAGCAAATCTTTGAAAATGGGAGATGGTTCCCCAATTACTTAATATTAACTAGAAAGAGTAGAAACAAATCTATTGGAATAAATTACTCAGGGATATACATTTAACAAAAATTACACACATTTAAAATGAAAATATTAAATTTAAAAATTTTCAAAATCATGCGAATTACATCTATATTAAAATGTAGCTACTTGCCCATCTTCTTTTGTCTAGTGGAAGAAGTTCTAACACTGTAGCAACCTGTGGGAGAGTAACTTGTCAGCATTTGTCAGAATATAAAGAGCACATACTACTCTTAAATACAGAAATTATGATAAGTATCCCCTTGTCTTTATTACAGTTAATAATCACAAATCTCTTACCTAGAAAATAGTATTTCTTTAAGATTTATATATAAAAGAAGAATACCGAGAGATCTTTATATGTTATCAATTCCACAGGATTGTTCCTTGGAAGAAAAGTTATGACCAACCTAGATAGTATATTCAAAAACAGAGACATTACTTTGCCGACTAAGGTCCATCTAGTCAAGGCTATGGTTTTTCCTGTGGTCATGTATGGATGTGAGAGTTGGACTGTGAAGAAGGCTGAGTGCCAAAAAATTGATGCTTTTGAACTGTGGTGTTGGAGAAGACTCTTGAGAGTCCCTTGGACTGCAAGGAGATCCAACCAGTCCATTCTGAAGGAGATCAACCCTGGGATTTCTTTGGAAGGAATGATGCTAAAGCTGAAACTCCAGTACTTTGGCTACCTCATGCAAAGGGTTGACTCATTGGAAAAGAGTCTGATGCTGGGAGGGATTGGGGGCAGGAGGAGAAGGGGACGACTGAGGATGAGATGGCTGGATGGCATCACTGACTCTATGGATGTGAGTCTGAGTGAACTCCGGGAGATGGTGATGGACAGGGAGGCCTGGCATGCTGCGATTCATGGGGTCGCAAAGAGTCGGACACAACTGAGTGACTGAACTGAACTGAAGTGATTCCACTATTCTACTTCCCTTGTGGCTGTAAAGAAACTGCCTGCAGTTGACGCCGACCTGGGTTTGATCCCTGAGGTGGGAAGATACCCTGGAGAAGGGAAAGGCTACTCATTCCAGCATTCTGGCCTAGAGAATTCCATGGACTGTATAGTCCATGGGGTCACAAAGAGTCAGACATGACTGAGTGATTTTCACTTTCTTTCATCTTCATTCCACTATAACTAAAAAAAAAAAAAAAAAAAAAGTTTTAATAAAGGGCAGTATATTTCCAGTTCTTATCACTTTTAATTTAGTGTGGTTTTATGTCATGGGTTATTTTTTCTACTGTCATATTTATATTTATATTCTTTTACACAAAGCATTTTTAAATCACAGAATTCAAAATGGGTTAGTAGTGCATAGATGTTTGATAGGCTTGAATTTTAAAACTAAAACAAATACATTTGAATAATGAAATTTAAAAAATGGATGATTGGCAAATAAAATTAAAAGCAAAATGTTACATGTGATATTAATTATAAATCTTACATAAGATTTGGCATCATGAGAAAGTTTTTAAACTATATTACATAATGTTAAAAAACAAAGAGCTGTAAATTGAAAGTAATGTTAAAAAATAGCTATAAACACATTCTGAACTTAGACATGCATACATATTTGTAAGCATTACACTATATATAGGGAAACTGAGGAAAACTGACATTAGATATTCAGATTAATTAGCAGAAAAATTTTCCATGTGTTCCTTTAGGTTGCTTTCCGTAGGTATAAGACAATAGTTGAACTCAGTTAACTAAGTGGAGGTGAGTTTATTGACTGTCAAAAAGTAAAATTAAAAAAAAATTTGTTGAATGTCAAATGGTCTTTCATTTCTCCTCCTTGAAACTCATGTCTCTATTCTTTTTCTATATTTCATATCTACTTGTTCTTTCAACCCCTTTGGAGTAGGGCCAGGCACTGAAGTCTACAGTGTGAATATGCCTGCTATATTGCTGTTTGATCTTCTTCCCTTGATGTGTCAGTTTCTTTGTGGGCTGCCTGCTTGTCAGACCATTTTTATTCTTCAAAACTTTATACATAATTTAAAAAAAGCTGTGCAGATCTCAGGGCACCTGATGAATCTTTCACAAGTTAATCACACTTACATAGCATAAACACTGGTGCTTATGTTTTTAACACTATAAGGACAAACATATTTACTCAACTGCAATCAATTAGATGCAAATACTCAAATTATAGGTTAAAGAAAGGTGTGCTTCTATTTGAAATAGTAAAGCAAGTAGATTTAGAAAGATAACTCAATAAAATGCATCGAGTATTTGTAAGCATCAAAATGGAGAGTATTTTTTTTTTAAAATGGACAATCAATGCACATTATTTAATGGATCATTATACTAAGATATACAAGTCTTAGTTCTCATGCTATTTGACAGTTGGGTAGTTGTGATACCTTTTTACTTACAGAAAATGCATGCCTCATCCTTATTTACATCTCTTCCTATTAAAAGGAAGATACTCTCTAATCAGACACATTTGATAAAACTTGGCACTTGTCACATGGGAAAAAAATATCCTTTTGCTCTGTGCCTCATACAGTCTTAGGCATGTAATAATCATCAAGAAAGGCAATACATATTGTGTTATGTAGATTAAGTCATTCACCTCAAAGTCTGTTTCTTTTCTGTTATATTCATTCTTGCAAATGTAAAAATTTTATTTTTATGGCTGAGTAGGTGGTCTGGTATTCCCATCTTTTTCAGAATTTTCCACAGTTTATTGTGATCCACACAGTCAAAGGCTTTGGCATAGTCAATAAAGCAGAAGTAGATGTTTTTCTGGAACTCTCTTGCTTTTTCCATGATCCAGAGGATGTTGGCATCACTGACTCGATGGATGTGAGTCTGAGCAAAATCCGAGAGATGGTAATGAACAGGGAGGCCTGGCGTGCTGCGATTCATGGGGTTGCAAAGAGTTGGACACGACTGAGCGACTGAACTGAACTGAACTGATGGCTGAGTAGTGTGCCAATGAGTGTGCATGTGTGTGTGTGCATGCAGGGTTTCTTTTTATTATTCATTCATCTATTGTTGGACACTGAAATTGCTTCCATATCTTGATATTATTATAAATAATACCTCTATGAACACTAGGTGCATGTATCTTTTCAAATTAGTGTCTTCCTTTTCTTTGGATGTATACCCAGGAGCAGAATTGTTGGATTTTATGGAAGTCTCATACTTAGTTTTTGAGATCTCTTCATACTGTTTTCCACATTGGCTATACAAATATACTTTCCCACCAACAGTGAACATGGTTCCTTTTTTCCACATTTTCACCAACATTTGCTATTTTCAGCCTTTTTGATGATAACTGACAGGTGTGAGGTGAGATCTTATTGTGTTTTGCATTTTATTGATGATTGTTGTGAATATTTTCATGTCATTAGCTAACTGTATGTCTTCTTTGGCAAAATGTATATTTAAATCTGTCCATTTTTAATTGTCTTTTTATATCGAGTTGTTTGAGCTGTTTATATATTTTGGATATTAACCCTTTATCAGTATATATATTTTCTTCTATTCAGTAGGTTGTCCATTTATTTTGTTGGTGGTTTCATTTGCTGTGAAAATGCACTTAAATTTAATTAGGTCCACTTTATCATTTTTACTTTATTTCCTTTGCCCATGAGATTGATCAAAAAAAAATTCATACAGTTTATGTCACTATTCTGGCTTTGTTTATTTCTGGGAGTTTTATGGTTTCCAGTCTTCAGTTTAGGTTTTAAATCAATTTTGAGGTTTTTTAAAAAATATATGGTGGGAGAAATTATTCTAATTTCATTCTTTTACATGTAGCTATCCAGTTTTTTTCAAAACAGTCATTGAAGGGACTATATTTTCTTAGTTGTATATTCGTGCCTCCTTTGTGAAAAATTGACCATATATACATGGGATTATTTCTTTTTTTAATTAATTTATTTTTTATTGAAAGATATTTGCTTTACAGAATTTTGTTGTTTTCTGCCAAACCTCAACATGAATCAGCCATAGGTATACACATATCCCCTCGCTTTTGAAGCTCCCTCCCATCTCCCTCCCCATCCCACCCCTCTAGGTTGATACAGAGCCCCTGTTTGAGTTTCCTGAGAAAATTCCCATTGGCTATCTATTTACATATGGTAATGTAAGTTTCCATGTTACTCTTTCTATACATCTCACCTTCTCCTCCCCTCTCCCCATGTCCATAAGTCTATTCTCTATGTCTGTTTCTCCATGGTTGCCCTGTAAATAAATTCTTCAGTACCATTTTTCTAGATTCTGTATATATGTGTTAGAATATGGTATTTATCTTTCTCTTTTGATTCACTTCAATCTGTATATTCTAGGTTCATCCACCTCATTAGAACTGACTCAAATGTGTTCCTTTTTGTGGTTGAGCAATATTCCATTGTGTATATATACCATGACTTCTTTATCCATTCATCTGTCGATGGACATCTAGGTTGCTTCCATGTTCTAGCTATTGAAAATAGTGACACAGTGAATAATGGGATACATTTGTCTTTTTCAGTTTTGGTTTCCTCAGGGTATATGCCTAGGAGGGGCATTGCTGGGTCATAGGGTAGTTTTATCCCTCGCTTTTTAAGGAATCTCCATACTATCTTCCATAGTGGCTGGGTCAATTTACATTCCCACCAATGTGCAAGAGTGTTCCCTTTGCTCCACATCCTTTCCAGCATTTATTGTTTGTGGGCTTTTGGATCACAGTCATTCTGATCAGTGTGAGGTGATATCTCATTATAGTTTCGATCTTCATTTCTCTGCTGCTGCTAAGTCGCTTCAGTCGTGTCCGACTCTGTGCGACCCCATAGACGGCAGCCCAACAGGCTCCCCCGTCCCTGGGATTCTCCAGGCAAGAACACTGGAGTGGGTTGCCATTTCCTTCTCCATTGTGTGAAAGCGAAAAGTGAAAGTGAAGTCGTTCACTCGCGACCGACTCCTAGCGACCCCATGGACTGCAGCCTACCAGGCTCCTCCATCCATGGGATTTTCTAGGCAAGAGTACTGGAGTGGCTTGCTATTGCCTTCTCCACTTCATTTCTCTAATAATGAGCAATTTGAGCATCTTTTCATGTGTTTGTTAGCCATCTATATATCTTCTTTGGAGAAATGTCTGTTTAGGTCTTTTTCCCACTTTTTGATTGGGTTGTTTGCTTTTCTGGCATTGAGTTGTATATTTTGGAAATTAATCCTTTGTCAGTTGTTTCATTTGCTATTATTTTCTCCCATTCTGAGGGTGGTCTTTTCACCTTGCTTATAGTTTCCTCTGCTGTGCAAACACTTTTAAGTTTAATCAGGTCCCACTTGTTTATTTATTTTTTATTTCTATTACTATAGGAGGAGGGTCATAAAGGATCTTGATTTGATTTATGTCATTGAATGTTCTGCCTATATTTCAATCTAAGAGTTTTATAGTTGCTTGTCTTACATTTAGGTCTTTAATCCATTTTGAGTTTATCTTTGTGTATGGTATTAGGAAGTGTTCTAGTTTCATTCTTTTACATGTATCAGTCCAGTTTTCCTAGCACCATTTATTGAAGGTGCTGTCTTTGCCCCATTGTATATTTTTGCCTCCTTTGTCAAAAATAAGTTACCCAAAGGTGCATGATTTTCATTTCAAGGCTATCTTGTTCTATTGGTCTAAATTTGTTTTTGTGCCAGTACTATACTGTCTTTATGATTGTAGCTTTGTAGTATAATCTGAAGTCAGAAAAGTTGATTCTTCCAGCTCCACTCTTCTTTCTCAAGACTGCTTTGGTTATTTGGTGTCTTTTGTCTTTCAATATGAATTGTGAAACTTTTTGTTCTAGTTCTGTGAAGAATGCCATTGGTAATTTTGTGGGGATTGCATTAAATCTGTAGATTGCATTTGGTAGTATAGTCATTTTCACACAATATTGATTCTTCCTACCCAGGAACATGGACTATCTCTCCATCTGTTTATGTCATTTTTTATTTCTTTCACTAGTGCCTTATAACTTTCTGTGTATGGTTCTTTTGTCTCTTTAGGTAAATTTATTCCTAGATATTGAATTATTTTTGTTGCAATAGTGAATGGGATTTATTCCTTAATTTCTCTTTCTGATTTTTCATTGTTAGTATATGGAAATGCAAGTGGGTTCTGTGTATTGATTTTGTGTCCTGCAACTTTGCTAAATTCAGTGATTAGCTCTAGTACTTTTCTGATACTATCTTTAGGATTTTCTATGTATAGTATCATGTCATCTGCAATGGTCATAGCTTTACTTCTTCTTTTCTGATCTGGATTCATTATATTTCTTTTTTTCTCTGATTGCTGTAGCTAGGACTTCCAGAACTATGTTGAATAATAGGGGTGAAACTGGATGCCTTCTCTTGTTCCTGATCTTAGGGGGAATGCTTTCAATTTTTCACCATTGAGAATAATGTTTGCTGTAGGCTTATCATATATGGCCTTTACTGTGTTGAGGTAGATTCCCTCTATGCACATTTTTTGGAGTTTTAATCATAAATGGGTGCTGAATTTTGTCAGAAGCTTTTTCTGCATCTATTGAGATTATCATATGGCTTTTATCTATCAATTTGTTAATATGGTATACCACATTGATTGATTTGCATATATTGAAGAATCCTTGCATCCCTGGGATAAACCCAATTTGATCATGGTGTGTGAGCTTTTTGAATTGCTGAATTCTGTTTGTTAAAATTTTGCTGAGGATTTTTGCAGCCATATTCATCAGTGATATTGGCCTGTAGTGTGTGTGTGTATATGTGTGTGTGTTTTATTTGTCTCATTTGGGTATCAGAGTGATGGTGGCCTTGTAGAATGAGTTTGGAAGTGTTCCTTCCTCTGCAGTTTTTTGAAAGAGTTTTAGAAGGATAGGCATTAGCTCTTCTCTAAATGTTTGATAGAATTCTCCTGTGAAGCCATCTTGTCTTGGGCTTTTCTTGGGGAAGGGGGGGTGGATTTTTTATTATAGCCTCAATTTCAGTGCTTGCAACTGGGTTCATAATTTCTGTTTCTTCCTGGTTCAGTTTTGGGAGATTGGACTTCTCTATGAATCTGTTGATTTCTTCCAGGTTATCTAACTTATTGCCATATAATTGTTCATAATAGTCTCTTATAATCCTTTGTATTTCTGCATTGTCTGTTGTAACCCTTCCTTTTTCATTTCTAATTTTGTTGATTTGATTCTTCTCTCTTTATTTCTTGATGAGTCTGGCTAAAGGTTTGTCAATTTTGTTTATCTTCTTAAAGAACCCACTTTTATTTTTACTAATCTTTAATATTGCTTCTATCATTTGTTTTTATTTTATTTCTGCTTGAATCTTTATCATTTCTTTCCTTCTACTAACTTTGACTTTTTTTTGTTGTTGTGCTTTTTCCCCAGTTGTTTTAGGTGTAAAGTTAATTTGTCTCTTTGACGTTTTTCTTGTTTCTTGAGGTAGGATTGTATTGCTAGAAATTTCCCTCTTAGAACTGCTTTTGCTGCCTCCTATAGGTTTTGAGTTGTGTATTCATTATCACTTGTTTCTAGAAATTTTTTGATTTCCCTTTTGATTTCTTCAATAACCTGTTGGTTATTTAAAAACATATTGTTTAATCTCCATGTGTTTGTGTTTCTTACAGTTTTTTCCTTGTAATTGATATTTAGTTTCATAGTGTTGTGGTCAGAGACGATGCTTGATATGATTTCAATTTTCTTAAACTTACTGAGGTTTGATCTGTGATCCAAGATGTGGTTTGTCCTGGAGAATGCCCCATGTGCACTTGAGAAGAAGGTGTATTCTTTTGTATTTGGATAGAATGCACTGAAGACATCATGAGATCGATCTTATCTAATGTATCATTTAAGACTTGTGTTTCTTTATTAATTTTCTATTTTGATGATCTGTCCATTGCTGTGAGTGTGGTGTTAAGGTTTCCTACTATTACTGTGTTACTGTCAGTTTCTCCTTTTATGTTGTTAGTATTTGTCTTATGTAATGAGGTACTCCTGTGTTAGGTGCATAGATATTTTTAATTGTTTATGTCTTCTTCTCAAATTGACCTCTTGATCATTATGTAGTGTTCTTGCTTATGTCTTGTAATCTTCTTTATTTTAGGGTCTATTTTGTCTGTTATGAGGATTGCTACTCCCGCTTTTTTTTGCTTCCCCTTTGCATATGTGTCTATATGAGTCCTTAGGTTTGTTTATAAAAACAATAAAATGTGTGACTGAAAATACACATATACATATACACTCATAAGTAAAATCAAAACAGTCCAACAAAAATAAAGTAAAATAGATTGACCTGGTAAACAAAGGAAACCAAAAATTATGTCTACCAGAACAAAACTAACTAAAGCACAAATTGGAAAAAAAAAAAAAAAAAACTAAAGCAAGATGCCAATTGGGGAATAAAGCAATGAAAATAAAACTAACAAATATATTGAGAGGAAAGGAAAAAAGAAAAGAAAGAAAGATTAGATATGCAAAATTAAATAAAGGTAGATAAAGATTTATATACATTAAAGATAACTGCATGGAGAAAATGGGAAAAGCAAATAAAGGAATAAATGTATAAAAAATAATAATAGGTTTAAAAAAATTAAAATTAAAATTAAAAAAAGAGAGAAAAAAAGGAAAACTCCCAAGAACTGCAAAAGCCCAAAGTACAAGCAGGGGTTCATAACAACAATAAGAAATGTGACAGAGAAAAAAGAAAAAATCAACAACAACAACCCTCAAAACCTTAATTAGATTTCATAGTGCCAATAAGGAGAAGGAATTGGCAACCCATTCCAGTCCTCTTGCAAAACTCCCATGGATGGAAGAGCCTGATAGGCTGCAGTCCATGGGGTCGCTAAGGGACATGACTGACCAACTTCACTTTCATGCATTGGAGAAGGAAATGACAACCCACTCTAGTGTTCTTGCCTGGAGAATCCCAGGGATGGGGGAGCCTGGTGGGCTGCCATCTATGGGGTCACACAGAGTTGGACATGACTGAAGCGATTTAGCAGCAGCAGCAGCAGCAGCAGCAGCAGTGCCAATAAAATTAACAACTACAACAGAAGGGGGAAAAAAGGAAAAAAAAAAGATTTTACAAAATCCAAAATAATCTATAGAACAAGTCAAAACATAAGATTAATAAATGTTTTTCTTGAGTCACTGCTGTCAGAGTCCTTTCCCTCCCTAGGATTCACAGTCCACCTCACCTCCCTAGGATGCCCTCCAACATGGTGCTGATCTCTGGACCTATGGTGGGGACAATTAAGATTCTAATCTTGTCCAGCTCCTATGTGTTCTTGCCTCCAATGTCCACAGCTATTGGAATTAGTGTGTTTTCTTTTGTGGAAGGTCTCAATAACCTTTTATATATTCCACAGATACAGAGTCTGTCTAGTTAATTGTATGGATTTAATCTGCAGCTTGTACCACTGTTGGCAAGGTTTGCGGTCTTCTTCCTTAGTCACACTGACCGTGGGTTCAATTGTGGTTTTATTTTCACCTTTCCACTGGGGTTTGTTCCTGAGGCTTCCCTGGAGCATTTGATTTGCTTCTGTGAAGGCCAGGTATGGAAGTGATCCAGCTGCTTGAGTTGCAGGTGTTCTGGCAGCACCAGGTATCCAGGGAGTTGGTGGCTAGGGCAGCAGGAAATATAGACCTCTAGGAGGGTATGGAAACCAGTATTGGCCAATATGTTCCAGTATTCTTGCCTGGAGAACTCCCACTCCCTGATAGAGAAGCCTGGCAGGCCACAGTCTACAGGGAAGCAAAGAGTCAGACACTGCTGAAGCAACCCTGTGTACACAGATGGAAGACTTTTTTTGCCTGTGGCAGCTCTGTCCCAGTGAGAACTGAGTGTGAAGGTGGACAGCTGCTTGGCTGGCAGGGACCCTGGCGGTGCCAAGTGTGCGGGGACATACACTGCCTCCTCCACAGGAGTTATGGCTCTGTCAGAGTCTTTGTTCGAGCCTCTGATAGCTGGCAATCAGAAGGCCTCTTTGACCATTCTTTCTCCATAGCCCTGCCTGTTCAGGCACTCAGAGGGCTCCCTTACCTGGAGACCTTCTCTGTTGTGCGGCAGGTTATGCACATAGAGGGGCCCGCCTGCCTGGGGTCCTACTCTGTAGATCGGCACATCAGGCACTTAAAAAGGCACCCTGGGTGGGGTCTTACTCTGTAGTTTAGGGCATCAGTCATGTAAAGGAGCACCCTGGGTGGGGTCCTACTGTGTAGTTTAGTGAGTCAGGTGTTTGATGGGGGCTTCTTTATTGTTCAGCTACCCATGCTGGCCTGTGGGTGGAGAGAGGCTATGTTGATGGCTCCACCCCCTATGCATGACTCAGCAGTATTGCTTTGCTTCCACGGCTGCCTGGCTTTCCTCCATGGCATTTCCCACCACAGTCTCCTCCCTCACACCCCCTCGATCTGTCTCTCTGCAGTCCTCACCCTGGAATTGATCCACAGTCCCTAAACTCCAGCTCCCAGCTGCTGCTCCTTTCAGGGGCTCTACATCCCTGTCCAGGGTATGTATGGCAGCAGCAAGGACTGTCTGATTCTCATTCCATTTAGGCTGCCACAGATCAGCTATTTCACTCTCAGCCTTAAATGTTTCTCCTCTGACTCAGACATTTGCCTGAATGTTGGGATGAGACCCCTGCTTCAGTTCCCCCACCTGCTGAGGGCAGGTCCAGTCCTATTAACATTCCTGTTTTTTTCCCCTAGTTCCTTCATCATACCAAGTTTTTTATGGATCTATATATTCTTTTCCACTGGTCAGGTACTCCTGTCCACTTTCAGCTGGTGCTCTGCATGTACTTCTGTGTCTGAAGGTATATTCCTGTTGTATCTGTGGAGAGAGATGTACTCCATGTCCATTTACTCCTCTGCCATCCTGCTATTATTTCTTGGCTTTCTATTCTGTTCCAATGAGCTATATATGTGCTTGTGTACTAGTAGCATAGTGATTTAGTTACTGTAGCTTTGTAGTATAGCCTGAAGTCAAAGAGTGTGGTACTTCCAGCTCTATTCTTTCTTCTCAAAATTGTTTTGGTGCTTTAGGATTTGTTGTATGTCCATACAAAATTTGAAATTATTTGTTCTAACTCTGTGAAAAATACATTGTTATTTTGATAGGGATTGCATTGAATCTATAGATTACCTTGGGTAGTATGTTCATTTTAGCAATGTTAATTTTCTTATCCATGAACATGGTATATCTATCCATTGATGTCATCTTCAGTTTCTTTCATCAGTGTCATAGTTTCCTGAATATATGTCTTTTTATCTCTTTAGGTCAATTTCTTCCATAGGTATTTTATTCTTTTTGATATGATTGTGAAAGGGATTGCTTCCTTAGTTTCTATTTCTGATAGTTTATTGTTAGTGTATATATTGTTAGAGTGTAGAAATGTAAAATATTTCTATATTAATTTTATATCCTGCAAATTTACTAAGTACATTTGTGATATCTAGTAGTTTTTCAGTGGCTTCATTAGGATATTCTACATTCAGTATTCAGTTCAGTTCAGTTCAGTCACTGTCGTGTCTGACTCTTTGCGACTCCATGAATTGCAGCATGCCAGGCCTCCCTGTCCATCAACAACTACCGGAGTTCACTCAGACTCATGTCCATCGAGTCAGTGATGCCATCCAGCCATCTCATCCTCAGTCGTCCCCTTCTCCTCCTGCCCCCAATCCCTCCCAGTATCAGAGTCTTTTCCAATGAGTCAACTCTTCACATGAGGTGGCCAAAGTACTGGAGTTTCAACTTTAGCATCATTCCTTCCAAAGAAATCCGAGGGCTGATCTCATTCAGTATTATGTTATCTGCAAATAGTGAGTTTTACTTCTTCCTATCCAGTTTGGATTCCTTGCATTTCTTTCTCTTGTCTGGTTGCTGTGGCTAAGACTTCCAATACTCCTTTGAATTAAAGTGGCAAGAGATGGGATCCTTGTAACGTTCCTAATCTTAGAAGAAATGCTTTTGGCTTTTAATCATTGAGTATGATGTTAGCTGTGGGCTTATCATGGATCTTTATTATGTTGAGGTATTCCCTCTATACCCACTTTCTAGAGAATAATTTTAACATAAATCAATGTTGAATTTTGTCAAGGCTTTTCGTGCATCTATTGAGAAGATCATGTATTTTGTATTCTTAAATTCATTAATGTGGTGTATCACATTGATTTATTTTGGTATTGAAACATCCTTGCATTCCTGGGAAAAATACCACTTGCTCACGGTGTGTGATTCTTTTAAATAATTTTTGGATTCGGTTTGTTAATATTTTGCTGAAGATGCTTGCATCTATGTTTATCAGTGATATCAGCCTGTAATTTTCTCTTTTTGTGATTTTATGTGTATGTGGTATTTGCCTATTTGGTGTCAGGTGATACTAACCTCAAAGAATCAGAAACATTCCTTCCTTTGACATTTTCTATAATAGTTTGAGAAGAACATTTTTTTATTCTCCATGTGTCTGGAGTTTTTTTGTAGGTTTTTTTTTTTCCATGTTGATTTCTAGTCGTATAGCATTGTTGTCAGAAAAGATGCTTCATGTGATTTTAATTTTCTTAAATTTCTCTTGACTTTGTGTTTTCTGTGGCCTTACACATGATAAATTGTAGAGAATGTTCCATGCGCACTTGAAGAGAATCTACTTTCTCTGGGTGAAATTTTCAGTAGACATCCATTGCTTTCCTGGTATAATTTATCATTTAAAGCCAGTTTTTCCTTACTTATGGTTTCTATCTTGATGATCTGCTCATTGATGTAAGTGGGGTGTTGCTGCTGCTGCTGCTGCTAAGTCGCTTCAGTCATGTCCGACTCTGTGTGACCCCATACATGGCAGCCCATCAGGCTCCCCCATCCCTGGGATTCTCCAGGCAAGAACACTGGAGTGGGTTGCCATTTCCTTCTCCAATGCATGAAAGTAAAAAGTGAAAGTGAAGTCACTCAGTTGTGTCCGACCCTCAGTGAACCCATGGACTGCAACCCACCAGGCTCCTCCGTCCATGGGTGTTTTCATGCAAGAGTACCGGAGTGGGTTTCCATTGCCTTCTCCCAAGTGGGGTGTTAGAGTTCCTGATTTATTGTGTTAGTGTCGGTTTCTCCCTTTATGTCAGTTCATATTTTCTTTATGTATTTAGGTGGTTCTATTTTGCATGCATATATATACAACTGACTATTTATTATATCTCCTTGGGCTGATCCTCTGAATATGATGTACTCTTTCTTTGTCTCTTATAACAGTCTTTGTTTTAAAGTCTTAGTCTGAAATAAGTCTTGATATTCTGGCTTTAAAAAAATTTTTAGTTTAATAGAATACTTTTATTATTCCCTCTCTTCAGTATGTGTGTGTTTTTAGATCTGGAGTGAGTCTTTTGTAGGCAGCATTTATATGGATCTTGTTTTTGTGTCCATTCAGCCGCTCTGTGTCTTTTGATTGGAATATTTACTCCATTTACATTTAAATTAATTATTGACATTTATGTACTTATTGCCATTTTTTAGTTGTTTTTGGTTTATTTTTTGTTGATATTTCCCCCCTTTCTTTGTTTTTTTTTTGCACTCTTCCCTTATGATTTGATGACTATCTTTAGTGTTGTGTTTGATTTGCTTTCTGTGTGTGTTATCTATTATAGATTTTCTAATCCTTTGTAACAACAACAACAACAACAACAACAAAAAACTTCTAACTTCTTTCTCTGTTCATCCATTCTTCTCCTGAATTTTTTGATCAAGATCATTACCTTGAACTCTCCCTTGGGTAGACTGGCTGTCTCTACTTCACTTAGTTCTGTACAGGGGTTTGGGGGTTATCTTGTTTCTTCACTTGGAATATGTTTCTCTATCACTTCATTTGTCTAATTTGCTGTTTTTTATTTCCATGTGTCTGCTTATAATTGTATCTGGTTTCCTAACCTTGGGGAAGTCTCCCTTTGTATGAGACATCTTATGTATCTCCACAGCACATTCCCCTCAGTCACTGGAACTATGTGTGGACTGCTTGAGTCCTCCTGTTGTGGTGAGTTGACTACTGTGAGTGGTCTGATAGGCTTGATGGGCCTGTGCTCAAATTGGTTGGTTGTCAGGCCTTGCACTATGCAGAGATTGCTAGTGGTTGCTTGGCAGGATTGGGTCATGAGCAGTTCACTGCAGAACTCCAGTGGGCCTCAGGGATAGAGATGGCTCACTAGTGGGTGGAGTAGGGGCCCAGGAGATCCTCTGGATGATGTCTACTCAGTAGCAGGTGAAGCCAGGTCCTGGGACTAGTAATAGCCCAGTGGCAGGCAGATCCAGGACCTGGGGGTCTGGCTGCATGGGACACAGATCTCAGAATTGGTGGTTGTGACCAGTTCTTGACAGAGCTGCAGGTGCAAGTATCCCAAAGCCTGCTAGTAGGCAAGGTGGGGTCCAGCTACTCCCAGGGCTGGTTACTCTGGTTGTGGGCAGGGTGATGGCCCAGCTAGCCTTGGGGCTAGTGCTGGCCTGCTGATGGATTGGCTAGGTTTTCAGGCTCTTGGACTATGATTTTCCTGAAGCTGGTGTCCACCAGGTGGATGAGGATGGTCTTCATGCTAGAGCAAGTTCACTATGGAGGGTCTGGTAGTTCTGGAGTTGGTGCACGTCCACTTTTGGGTGGCTCTGTGTCCACTGGTCTTTGGCTGCAGGGCTCTGGGGTCCTGGATCTGGTACCTGAGCACTGGCATAGAGGGCCTGGTCCTGGATTCCCTGGTGGGCAGAGTTGTTTCTTATTGGCTGTGGACTCAAGGGATCTTAAGGCAGCCTATCTGCTGGTGGGTGGATCCATGTCCTTGTCCAATTAGTGGCAGTCTGAAAGGCATCTCATATGTAACATGTCTAAAACCAAGTTCTTAATTCTCCCATTTAAAGCTTTGTTCTCTTTAGCCTTTCTCATATTAATAGATAGCTATTCACCACTTCAGTATTCTTGCCTGAAAAATCCCATGGACGGAGGAGCCTGGTAGGCTACAGTCCATGGGGTTGAGAAGAGTCAGACACGACTGAGCAACTTCACTTTCACTTTTCACTTTCATGCATTGGAGAAGGAAATGGAAACCCACTCCAGTGTTCTTGCCTGGAGAATCCCAGGGACAGCGGAGCCTGGTGGGCTGCCGTCTATGGGGTCGCACAGAGTCGGACACGACAAGTGATTTAGCAGCAGCAGCCGTCACCTTTTCCAGTTACTTAGAAAAAAAAAATTAAAACCCTCCTGAACTTCTCCTGTTACCTCATCTTCATTTCATCATAAAAGCCTTCCAGCTCTACCTTAATATAGTATCCAGAATTCAATTTCTTATTGCTACTACACTATAACCATCTCAGCCCAGACAACCTTCATAACTCACACAAAATCCTCAAATTTTAATGTTTCCATATTTCCATTCTTGGTTCTCAAAGTATTTTCTACCACTGATCCTACAAATCTTTTGAAAATATAAGTTAAATCATGTCATCCCTATTCTTTAAACCTTCTCATGGCTTTCCTTCTAAGTAATAATAAAACATACATTTTCTACTTTTACTTATCAATCCCTACATAATTTTTCTTATTGTTAAATAAAGGCCTTCATCTTCTAATATCCTCCATTTTGCTAACACTTCTCCAGCTAAAGTTGTTTTCTTACTGTCCAGTTTTTCATGTTCCATGTAAAGTACCTTTTCATGTAATTGTTTTCTTTCCTGTAAAACCTATCTCACAGATATGCCCAGGAGTTACTTCTTCAGAAAATGTCATCAATACTCTCCAAACATACTAAAGAGTTCTCTAAACACTTCTTCAAAAATATCAACAGCACTCTCCACTTTCTAGTTCCTTGCTGTGATTTATTTTCCTTTATATAATAGAACTAGGGCTTTCCTGATAGCTCAGTTGGTAAAGAATCTGGCTGAAATGCAGGAAACCCTGGTTCAATTCCTGGGTCAGGAAGATGCCCTGAAGAAGAGAAAGGCTACCCACTCCAGTATTCTGACCTGGAGAATTCCATGGGGTCGCAAAGAGTTGGACATGACTAAAGGACTTTCACTGTTATATAACAGAACTGAAACTAGCTCGTATATATTATATGTAATTGCTTATGTTTTATTGCCTTTCTTCTCCCACTAGAGTATAAGGCCCAAAAGGTACTTTTCTTCTCTGTCTTTCGATTTTATGTATCCCCAGTTTCTATAATACATAATTGTGTCAGTCTTTCCTTTTCTTTCTATCTCTCTTTCTCCACATTATTGGCTTTAGAGTTGAGTCTCTTGGAGTTTAATCTTCATTTTATGAC
Organism: Cephalophus harveyi; assembly: GCA_006410635.1. Classification (NCBI taxonomy): domain Eukaryota; kingdom Metazoa; phylum Chordata; class Mammalia; order Artiodactyla; family Bovidae; genus Cephalophus; species Cephalophus harveyi. The sequence continues at coordinate 171,917 of SJYT01081057.1, forward strand.
ATTGTTATCTGGGCATTTTTATTATTCTATGTGATTATTTTCATATAACAACCTGAAATATATACTTCATATGGATACATATATGGAAATATATATTTCTATATGGAAACAGTGAGAAACTTTGTTTTTTTGGCTTCAAAATCACTGCAGAGGGTGACTGCCACCATGAAATTAAAGGATGCTTGCTCCTTGGAAGAAAAGATATAACCAACCTAGACAGTATATTAAAAAGCAGAGATATTACTTTACCAGCTAAGGTCCATCTAATCAAAGCTACTGTTTTTCCAATAGTCATGTATGGATGTGAGAGTTGGACTATAAAAAAAGCTGAGTGCTGAAGAATTGATGCTTTTGCACTGTGGTGTCAGAGAAGACTCTTGAGAGTCCCTTGGGCTGCAAGGAGAGTCAGTCTTAAAGGAAATAAGTCCTGAATATTTATTGGCAAGACTGATGCTTAAGCTGAAGCTCCAATGCTTTGGCTACCTGATGTGAAGAACCAATTCATTGGAAAATGGGANACTCTTGAGAGTCCCTTGGGCTGCAAGGAGAGTCAGTCTTAAAGGAAATAAGTCCTGAATATTTATTGGCAAGACTGATGCTTAAGCTGAAGCTCCAATGCTTTGGCTACCTGATGTGAAGAACCAATTCATTGGAAAATGGGAAAGAAAAAAAATCTTTCCCTGATGCTGGGAAAGATTGAAGGTGGGAGAAGAAGGGGATGACAGAAAATGAGATGGCTGAATGACCAATGCATCACCAATGCAATGGCCATGAGTTTGAGTAGGCTTCAGGAGTTGGTGATGTGTAGGGAAACCTGATGTGCTGCAGTCCATGGGCTCGCAAAGAGTCGGACAAGACTGAGCGACTGAATTGAACTGATACTTTGTACATATTATTTAATCACTTAGTAATTTTAGTACTTAAAGTATTTTGATTGATCTTAATAAAAATAAATGATCATTTGCAAATTTAACATTTTGGTAGTTAATTAAGATATTTTAGTGATGTGATTTTTATGCATTAAACTCATGATAGTTACATATACACTAATGATTGTAACTTTTATTACCACAAAAATGATAATATTTATTCAATTTAATGATTTTTCACTCAATTCTGTTTTACCTCACATTAATATTAGCATTCATTATATGTGCCTTCACCAGTATGTTAATACATTCAAAACGCAATGTCATAACCATGAATTAAAGTTGAGGTTAAGTCATAAAATAATGGCTATTACAGAAAAACTATTGTCATTATGAAACTTAAACTAAATGGAAAATTCCTCCTATCACAGATTATATTTGTATATTTTGTATATCTATTAACAATATTTGTAGTTATAGTTTTTTTTAATGATTTTCATCTATTAAGCTTCATACAAGCTTTGTGATTCACCTACCACCTTTACAACATTAAATCATTCTGATTTTTACCAAATATTTACCTTTGCAAATAAGATTTACACTTTCATATGTTTTCCTACTACTAATTTATGTTGTTTTACTTCAGCTTAAAGAAGTCCTTTTAACATTTCTTGTAAGGCCAAAGTGGTGATAATGAACTTCACCAGCTTTTCTAGCTTTTTGTTTTTTATTTTTTGGTCTGGAAAAGTCTTTTTCTTTAATTCTGAAGGACCATTTTCCAGTAGCATATTATTATTTGGCAGTTTCTTCCCTCAGTATTTTGATGCCTTCTTTTTAAGAGCTAATTAGCATTTCATTGCACGGATGTACCAAATCAACCAAACCTCAATTCATGGACAGTCATGTTTACAATCTTTCTAAATTATAAACTACTACTATGGATGGTGTGGTAAGCTTGATGGGTCTACGGTCAAGTTGATTGGTTGCCAGGCCCTGCGTTGCAGAGAATCTTTGATAGGATTGGTCATGAAGAACTTCACTGCAGAATCTCAGGGAGCTCTGCGGGTAGTGTTGGCTCGCTAGTGAGTGAAGTTGGGGTCCAGGAGATCCTGGAGATGGTGTTACCCACCAATGGGTGAAACCAGGTCCTGGGACTGAACATCTTTTCACTTGCTTATTTTCCATTTTCATATCTTCTTTGTGAAGTGTCTGTTCAGATCCTTTGACCATTTAAAAATTGGGTTCTTTCTTATTGTTGAGTTTAAAGAATTATTTGCATATTTAGGATACAAATTGTTTACCAGATATACATTTTGCATAGAACTTCCCCCTGTATTTTAACTCTCTTAACATTGTCTCTCACAGAGCCAGGGTCTTTAATCTTTATAAATTTCAACATAATTTTTTTCTTAAGTGGATCTTGCTGTAGGTGCATCTAAAAACTCATGGCCAAACACAAAAGTCAACTAGATTTTCTCCTGTGTTATCTTTTATAATTTTTATACTTTTGCATTTTACATATAGATATTTACAGGTAATTTTTGTGAAAAGTATGAGGTCTATATCTAGATTATTTTTTCTTCATATGAATGTCTAGTTGTTCCAGCATTACTTGTTGAAAAGACTATTCTTTCTCAATTGAATTGCCTTTGCTCTATTGTCAAAGATCAGTGGACTATATCTGTGTGACTATTTCTGGGCTCTCTATTCTGTTTGACTCTTTGTGTCTGTTCTTTTTCTAATACATGCTGTCTTTGTTGTGGTAGCTTTAAGGTTGGGTTGCATCATTCCAACTTTTTGGTACCGTGTTGGCTATTTGGAGTCTTCAGCCTTTCCATATAAACTTTATCATCAGTTTGTTGATATTTATCAATAAACTTGTTGAGATTTTGATTGGGTTATATTGAATCTATAGATCAAGGTGGGTATAATTGACAGCTAATTTTATTGTCTTACAACTCAAATTCATAATATTCTTCCATTTATATCTTGCTAGATTTTGTTAATCAGAATTTTGAAGTTTTCTACATGTATATCTTGTACATATTTTAGATTCATACCTAAGTGTTATTTTTGCATATGGTAATGTGTTATTATGCATTGCAGGTTTTTATGAAAGCAGTTGACTTGTATATTAACCTTGTATATTGTTAAATGTTTCTGTAATCACTTATAGTTCCAGAGTTATTTTTTTAACTCAGATTTTCTACATGAGCAATTTTTATCTATGAACAAAGTCACTTTTATTTGTCCCTTTCAAATATGTTTAACATTTATTGTCTTTTTTATTTTATTAGCTATTACTTCTAGTACAATTTGAAAAGAGTAGTGAGAGGGGATATCTGGGCCTTAGCAGGAGAGATTCTGCTTTCTAAACATTAAGTATGATGCTAGCTGTAGGGTTTTTGTAAATGTTCTTTATCAAGTTTAGGATGTTCTCCCTTTATTCCTAGTTGGTTTAGAGGGTTTTTTTTTTAAGCATATTTGATTTGCAGCATTATGCTAATTTCACATATAAGCAAAGTGATTTAGCTATATATATATATATATATTGCATTATTTATTGACTATGCCAAAACCTTTGACTGTGTGAATCACAATAAACTGTGGAAAATTCTGAAAAAGATGGGAATACCAGACCACCTGACCTGCCTCTTGAGAAATCTGTATGCAGGTCAGGAAGCAACAGTTAGAACTGGACATGGAACAACAGACTGGTTCCAAATAGGAAAAGCAGTACGTCAAGGCTGTATATTGTCACCCTGCTTATTTAACTTATATGCAGAGTACATTATGAGAAACACCGGACTGGAAGAAACACAAGCTGGAATCAAGATTGCCGGGAGAAATATCAATAACCTCAGATATGCAGATGATACCACCCTTATGGCAGAAAGTGAAGAGGAGCTAAAGAGACTCTTGAGGAAAGTGAAAGAGGAGAGTGAAAAAGTTGGCTTAAAGCTCAACATTCAGAAAACGAAAATCATGGCATCAGGTCCCATCACTGCTTGGCAAATAGATGGGAAAACAGTGGAAACAGTGTCAGACTTTATTTTTGGGGGCTCCAAAATCACTACAGATTGTGACTGCAGCCATTAAATTAGAAGACGCTTACTCCTTGGAAGAAAAGTTATGACCAACCTAGATAGTATATTCAAAAGCAGAGACATTACTTTTCCGACTAAGGTCCATCTAGTCAAGGCTATGGTTTTTCCTAATGGGGAAACAGTGGAAACAGTGTCAGAGTTTATCTTTTTGGGCTCCAAAATCACTGCAGATGGTGACTGCAGCCATGAAATTAAAAGACGCTTACTCCTTGGAAGAAAAGTTATGACCAACCTAGATAGTATATTCAAAAGCAGAGACATTACTTTGCCGACTAAGGTCCATCTAGTCAAGGCTATGGTTTTTCCTGTGGTCATGTATGGATGTGAGAGTTGGACTGTGAAGAAGGCTGAGCGCTGAAGAATTGATACTTTTGAACTGTGGTGTTGGAGAAGACTCTTGAGAGTCCCTTGGACTGCAAGGAGACCCAACCAGTCCATTCTGAAGGAGATCAACCCTGGGATTTCTCTGGAAGGAATGATGCTAAAGCTGAAACTCCAGTACTTTGGCCACCTCATGCGAAGAGTTGACTCATTGGAAAAGACTCTGATGCTAGGAGGGACTGGGGGCAGGAGGAGAAGGGGACGACCGAGGATGAGATGGCTGGATGGAATCACGGACTCGATGAACATGAGTCTGAGTGAACTCCGGGAGTTGGTGATGGACAGGGAGGCCTGGCGTGCTGCGATTCATGGGGTCGCAAAGAGTTGGACACGACTGAGTGACTGAACTGAACTGAACTGAACTGAGCTCTTTCAAGTTTTGAAGGTTTAACCTGCCGTGTGAGGCGCTGTTGTGCTTGTGTTACCAACTTTTCCACAAGACGATGTGCTCTGGCACAGGCCATAGAATTGTTTGGATTCCTTTTACCTCTCAGAACACTAGTGCAAAGATTTCTCTGCCACATTGCCCTTTTACCAGCCAACCAGTAGTAGGATCAGTGATGGTGAAATCTCATTCTAAATTAAGTGCTCTTGACATATTGTATGGCTGTACCTAGTCCCTGAATGCCAGAGATTTCCCTGAAACTATCATCTAACTGGGTCTTGACATGCAAAAGCCTAAACTCTTAAGAAATTTCATGTGAAATGTTCGTTTCTGGCAGTGGTGGTTTGGAGCAAGTTGACATATTTTAAGAAGACATTTTAAAAATATGTGAATCTATTTTTTCCATGTGCTGATATTGCTCTATGTATTTTGATGTGAAATTAGTAGGGAGATATATATATGTATATATATATATATATTCATCTCATATATATTATATATATTCCTTATATATAAAATAAATATATCCAATATATATATTATATGTATCCCTTATATATATATAACAAATATACCCTGTATATGTGTATATGTATATATACATATATATGTTTAGAATCTTTCTGTCTTCCTGATGAAGAAAATCTTTATATTGTTATGAAATGGCTCTATCTGTAGCAGTGCTTTTTGCTTTAAAGTAATTTGTTACCTTTTTTTACAGTTTTTAGGTTTTTCTTGAGCCAGTACCATATTTGTATCCCAGATTTTGAGTAGAACTGAGAATTCCAGTCCTTGTTTTATGTTAGAAGTTTCAAAAAATAATACCTGAGAGATTTTTGGTACCTATGTTTCCCACAGTGTGAAAGAGATCTATCTTTTGGAGTTGTTCAGTTGCTAAGTTGTGTCTGACTATTTGAGACCCCATGGACTGCAGCACACCAGGCTTTCCTGACCTTCACTATCTCCCAGAGTTTGTTCAAACTAATGTCTATTGAGTTGGTCATGCTATCCAACCATCTCATCCTCTGTCAACCTCTTCTCCTGTCCTCAATCTTTCCAAGAATCAGAATCTTTTCCAATGAGTTGGCTCTTTGCATTAGGGAGCCAAAATACTGGAGCTTCAGCATGAGGACTTCCAATGAATATTTAGGGTTGATTTCCTTTAGGATTGACTAGCTTGATCTCCTTACTTTCCAAGAGACTCTCAAGAGTCTTTTCCAGCATCACAGTTTGAAAGCATCAATTATCAGTTTGAAAGCATCAATTATTTGGTGCTCAACCTTCTTTATTGTCCAACTCTCACATCCTTACATGAATACTGGGAAAAACTATGCCTTTGATTATTAGGGACCTTTGCCAGCAAAGTGATGTCTCTGCTTTTTAATATGGTGTCTAGGTTTGTCATAGCTTTTCTTCTAAGGAACAACTGTCTTTTAATTTTGTGACTGCACTCACCATCTGCAGTGATTTTGGAGCCCAGGAAGATAGAATCTATGATTGTTTCCATCTTTTCCCCATCTATTTGCCATGAAGTGATGGGACCAGATGCCGCAATCTTAGTTTTTTGAATGCTGAGTTTTAAGCTAGCTTTTTCACTCTCCTCTTTCACCTTCATCAAGAGCCTCTTTATTTCCTCTTTGCTTTCTGCCATTAGTGAGGTATCATCTGCATATCTGAGGTTGTTGATATCTCTCCTAGCAATCTTGATTCCAGCTTGTGCTTCATCCAGCCCAGCATTTCTCATGATGCATTCTTCATATAAGTTAAATAGGCAGGGTGACAATGTATAGCCTTGACGTACTCCTTTCCCAATTTTGAACCAGTTCATTGTTCCTTGTCTGGGTTCTAACTGTTGCTTCTTGACCTGCATACTGGTTTCTCAGGAGGCAGGTAAGGTAGTCTAGTATGCCCATCTCTTTAAGAAGTTTCCACTTTAGTTAGAGAGAAGAAAACTCACCCATAGAAAGAAACAGGTGAGGGCTAGAGAGAAGGGGTACATGGAGTCCCATTTAGGTTGCTATTTCCAGTGGTTTCTGAAGCCAGTTGTATATCTGACATTGCAAAGCTTGTCTTTCATCTCAGTCTTTCCCAGATTCTGAGACAATAAAACCAATCCCTAGATCAAACTAGTTGAGTTGAAATTTAATAAAAATTGGATTTTTATCATTTGCAATAAAAAACTTTATTAATGACTTACCATTTGGCTATAGGAGGATATTAGGCTGTGGTTTTAAGGAAAATACTTTCAACTGGATGCTCTGTGGTAGTAGTTATAGCTCTGCTCTGAGACTTTAAGAAACCCAGTGTCAGGCAGTGCTACACAGGGATTAGCACAGTCAGTGTAACTTCTTTTAAACAATGATACCTGGAAAAAGTGCTTTATTCCCTAGGGTTCATGCACAAAGCCTCATTTTTGGGTTATTACCAAAGCCACTACATGCAGGACCTGAAATAAGTGAGCACGAGTTGTGACAAAATCACCTTACAGGCATGATCCCAAGTTCTCTAGGCAAATGGAACAGTCAAGGGGATAAAAACCAAAAAAAAAAAAGATAAAAATTCACAATTAGGGGATAACTAAATGAGTGTGGATTAGTCTCACTTTTATTATCATTATTACATTATTTGGGGAATTTATCAGAACCCCATTTTTTCCCCTCTTTGAATAAATGAAAATTAGTTTCAGGGATTGAAATCTGCTTTGCTCTGTGAAGTTTTGATCTGTTACTCTTGCGTCTCCCTCTGGGTTCACAGATAGCTGCCCAATTCTTCCAACACCATTGAAAGCACAGCCTGCCAAGAGATTGGTACCACTCCCTGTGACAGCAGAAAAATAGTGGAACCAATAAATCAGAAACATTCCAAACTGACCCTGAGCCCAGTATTTGTTTGTATTTATTTAATCCTAAGAATATTTATTATAGTTTCTTTTTGTCAAGAATAAGAGAGAACTGTTTTGGGAGTTGATGAAATCATAGGAAATGAGACCAAGACATAAATCAGTCAGTCATGAATTACTCTTCTCATTTCTACCCTTTACCCTGGCCTGTCAAATTAGCAAAAATTAGGAATTTAGATTATATAACATAGTTGGACTTTATAGAAATATTTACCTCAATAATTTGTTATGAGACTGTATCTGCAAATTTTATTTAGCTCACTTTGAATATGAATCTAAATCCCAGGACTCAGCTGACACTGGAAACTGATTCAAGTACACAAAACATAAAAGTGGCAATAATGATGTGATGGTTCCCTAATTAGCTACCATAATTAGAAAATAAGGTATTTTGCTTAAGTACATTTTATAAATAATTGAATGTTATTTTTAAAGTCACTGAAACTTAAAAATTTAAAGATACTTTATAAAATATTTCTAAGATGGATTACACATTTCCTTGTCTTATTACATAGTTTAGGAACTACAGTAAAACTTATTTTTTCCAGCAAATATCTATAAAACACCTATTATGTGCCAGGCACTGGACAGGGTCCCCAAGCTATGAAAAAGAGCAATATACATTGTTCTTTACCCCATGGAGGTACTTCTTAGGCATTATTTAATGACTCATTTATTATGAATATGCAGTATAAAAGTGAGGTTTTCAAGTGTTTTTGACTTAGGACTGAACACCTTTCAACAGTTAGTTTGGCTATAGTTGAATCCAAACACCTTTTTTTTGCCTCATGACTTCTAATTTTGGAGTTTTCTTTTGTAAGACTTTCTACTCTATTGGGTCACATAAAGCGTTCTATATTTTATTTTTTGCTTATAGTTTCATCCTTCCACGAATGATTGGAATCAAACTCTGTATATCATAAAAGAAAGAGATACAATTTTTTTTTGAAATTTAAAAATTGTAAAATTTTCATACCATATCATATTAGTTTCAGATATACAACACAATGATTTGATATTTGTATATGTTTATTGCAAGATGATCATCAAAATAACTCTCGTTAACATGGGTCATCACACATAGTAGAACACATTTTTTTTTTTTTTCTTGTGATGAGAACTTTTAAATTTAATTTTATTTATTTTTATTTTGACTGTGCTGGGTCTCTCTCACTCCTTATGGGATTTAATTGTAAAATTTTCATACCATATCATATTAGTTTCAGATATACAACACAATGATTTGATATTTGTATATGTTTATTGCAAGATGATCATCAAAATAACTCTCGTTAACATGGGTCATCACACATAGTAGAACACATTTTTTTTTTTTTTCTTGTGATGAGAACTTTTAAATTTAATTTTATTTATTTTTATTTTGACTGTGCTGGGTCTCTCTCACTCCTTATGGGATTTCTCTCGTGGTGGTATGAGGGGGTCTTCTGTAGTTGCAGTGCACAGGCTCTCTATTTGGCCTATGGCACAAGGGATCTTAGTTTCCCAGTGAGGGGGTCGAGACTGTGTCCCCTCTATCGGAAGGTGTATTATTAATTACTAGACCACCAGAGTAATCTCTGATGAGAACTTTAAAATTCTACTCACTTAGAACTTTCAAATACAATGTAATATCAAGCTGTAGTCACCACTCTGTACATTACATCCTCACGAGGTATTTATTTTATAATTCAAAGTTTGAGACTTTGGACACTCCTCCCCCATTTCCCTGCTGGCTCAGACGGCAAAGAATCTGCCTGCAATGTGGGAGACACAGGTTCAATCCCTGGGTCAAGAAGATCCCCGAGTCAAAAAGATCCCTTGGAGAAGGAAATAGCAACCCATTCCAGTATTCTTGCCTGGGGAATTCCATGGACAGAGGAGCTGGGTGGACTATTAGAGTCCATGGGGTCACATGATTCAAATGTATTCTTTTTAATGGCTGAGTAATACTCCATTGTGTATATGTACCACAGCTTTCTTTTCCATTCATCTGCTGATGGACATCTAGGTTGCTTCCGTGTCCTGGCTATTATAAACAGTACTGCGATAAATATTGGGGCACACGTATCTCTTTCAATTCTGGTTTCCTCAGTGTGTATGCCCAGCAGTGGGATTGCTGGGTCATAAGGCAGTTCTATTCCCAGTTTTTTAAGGAATTGCCACGCTGTTCTCCATAGTGGCTGTACTAGTTTTCATTCCCACCAACAGTGTAAGAGGGTTCCCTTTTCTCCACACTCTCTCCAGCATTTATTGCTTGTAGACTTTTGGATCACAGCCATTCTGACTGGTGTGAAATGGTACCTCCTTGTGGTTTTGATTTGCATTTCTCTGATAATGGGTGATGTTCAGCATCTTTTCATGTGTTTGTTAGCCATCTGAATGTCTTCTTTGGAGAAATGTCTGTTTAGTTCTTTGGCCCATTTTTTGATTGGGTTATTTATTTTTCTGGAATTGAGCAGGAATTGCTTGTATATTTTTGAGATTAGTTGTTTGTCAGTTACTTCATTTGCTATTGTTTTCTCCCATTCCAAAGGCTGTCTTTTCACCTTGCTTATACTTTCCTTTGCTGTGCAGAAGCTTTTAATTTTAATTAGGTCCCATTTGTTTATTTTTGCTTTTATTTCCAGTATTCTGGGAGATAGATCATAGAGGATCCTGCTGTGATTTATGTTGGAGAGTGTTTTGCCTATGTTTCCTATTGACGAATTCTCTTAGTTTTTGCTTGCCTGAGAAATTCTTTGTATATCCTATTCTAAATGTTAATATTGCTGAGTAGCGTATCCTAAGCTTCAGGTTTTATCTTTTCAGAACTTTCAATGCCATTCCCTTCTGGCTTGCACAGTTTCTGCAGAGAAATCAACTGATAGCATTATGGGGGGTTCCTATTAAGAAACTCTTCCTTTTTCTTGCTTCCTTAGAGTCTTCTCTTTATCTTTCACGTTTGTCACTTTAATTATGGTATATCTTGGTGTGAGTCTGTTTGGGTTTTCCTTGGTTTCGATCTTCTGGGCTTCCTGTACCTGGGTATGGGAAGTTTTCAACCATAATTTCTTCAGATACATTTTTGATTCATTCTTTCTCTCCTCTCCACCTGGAACCCATATTATGTGTAAGTTGGCACCCTTTATACTATCCTGTAGATCTCATATGTTACTTATTTATTTCCTTTCATTTGTTTGTCTGCTCTGCTGATTAGGTATTTTCCATTATTCTATCTTCCAGATCATGTTTTTGTTCTTTTGTCATTTAGTTTATTTTTCATTGGTTTTCTTACATTGGTTTTTAATCTTGTCAAATGAATTTTCTATTTTTGATTTGTTCATCTTTATAGTTTTTAGTTCCATCTTACAGTGATTTGCATTTCTATGAACAATCTTTCTTAATTCCTTTAGCAATTTATTATCTCCTTTTTGAACTGGGGGGTCTACTGTACTGGTGAGATCTTTTCTTTTCTTTCTTTTTATTTTAATTGGGAGTAGTTTCTCTGATTTTTTATTGTACTTTATTCTGTCTCTGTGAATTTAGGGGAAATAATTATCTACTGTGGACAAAAATATGTTTTTAGGTGGGAGCCTTCTTTTTTTTTTTTTTTTTTTTAAACTGTGTGTTCAATATTTTTGGTGTGAGGTCTGGTTTTGTTATGCGTGTCACCCATATCTTTCCTCAGAGTGTACTGGCTTTTGTCCCCTTGAGACAGAGTGTGATTGATGTTGTTGTGTCTAGAGTCTGTATTATATGTGAGGTAGAGCTTCCTCTTTCCTCCATGGTTGTCACTGCCTGTCAGAGGTTGGTCTGATTCCTGGTTGCTGAAGTAGAAGCTGGGAGGGTCAGGTCTGATCAGGTTCCATTGTTGTTGAGTATGTGCCCTGCCTGCCTCAAGAGAGATGATTACTGAAGCAAGTGAGGCTCACGTTCAGTTCAGTTCAGTTCAGTCGCTCAGTCGTGTCTGATTCTTTGCAACCCCATGAATCGCAGCGTGCCAGGCCTCCCTGTTCATCACCAACTCCCAGAGTTCACTCAGACTCGCGTCCATCGAGTCAGTGATGCCATCCAGACATCTCATCCTCTGTTGTCCCCTTCTCCTCCTGCCCCCAACCCCTCCCAGCATCAGAGTCTTTTCCAATGAGTCAACTCTTTGCATGAGGTGGCCAAAGTACTGGAGTTTCAGCTTCAGCATCATTCCTTCCAAAGAAATCCCAGGGCTGATCTCCTTCAGAATGGAAGCTCATGAGGTTACAGCAAACCTAAGCACCACTATGTAGGTGTCCCAAGTTCCATTCAGAAGCAGCTCAGGGTAACATTCCTTTCTCTTTTGTGTTCATCCCAGATCTAGTACAGGCCAGTGATGTAGAGTTGGCTATGAGTCAAGACATTGTCAATACAGGAGTTTAAGTGGCTGCACTGTTGCCTGAGACATGTACTGTCTCTGTGGTAGACAACTCCCATAGATTTCTGCCCCAGATGTAGCACTAAGCTGTGGTGTGCAGCGGGCAGAGCCAAGATACTCTCCTTTGTGGAGTGAATCACTGCAGTGAATCACTGAATCACTGCAACCTCACCCAAGGTCTGTCTGCTAGAGATTCAGTACCTAGCCACTGCATTTTTAGTTTTGGCTTCACTCAGACCACATTCCAGGCCCTCCTGTCTACCTCTGTGTAAGCTAGACTGAGTTCTCTCCCAGGTCTATTTAGCAAAGATTCAGTGATTAGCCACTGCACTTTTATGTGGTGCCACACGGTATGTGCACTGACAGTGCCTGCCCAGCTAGAAACACCAGCTCCAGGTGTGCACTGACAGTCATTTCTGTGGCGAGGTCACAACTTAGCTGACCCCATCTGTCTCTGCACAGCTAGAACAAGTGTCCTGATTTCATGCCAGGCTGTGGTATGAAGTGAGTTTGTGCCTTCAGATTGGGAAGTATGTTGAGGTAGCAGCCACCACTGCAAACACTCTTTGTCCTAATTGTCAGCAAGTTAGTATGTGTGCACTCCTTGCAAATGAGTCCAGGCATCTGCAGTCCTTTTGCAGTTTCTTTTCTAGCAGGCAAGATTTCTTGTATCATCCATGCAAGACACTGGGACAGAAATGGGGAGATTGTGATTCAATCTGTTCCCTCACCAGTGGAAGGGTCTGCCTGAAAGGATCTTCTCTTCCTTATAGATCCTTCCCAGGGGCATAGGTTCCCACTGAATGCCTTTTCCCCCTCAGCATACCCAGTTACATGGAGATCTTTCTTGCAGTTTTTTTCTTCTTTTTTTTTGTATATGAGATCTTCCAGTTTCCAGTTTTCTGTGAGAATTATTCCATGTGTTGACACATTTCTGATGTGGTTCTGGGAGAGGTAAGCTCCATATCCTCTTACTCCACCTTATTAAGCCACCTCTCCTCCATTTACATTTTTAAAAACTTTTTATTTTTCATTGGAGTATATAATTAGTTATCAAAGTTTCAGCAAAGTAATTCAGTTATACGTGTGTGTGTGTGTATATATCTATATATATACATACATTCTTTTTCAAATTATTTCCTATTTAGGTTGTAGCATAATATTGAACAGAGTTATCTGTGCTATACAGTTAAGTCCTTGTTGGTTATACATTTTAAATATAACAGTATGTACTTGTAGTCCCAAATGCCCTAAGTATCCCCCTTACCCTTTTCCCTGGTAACCATACATTTTTCCTCTAAGTCTGTGAGTCTGTTTTGTAAATAAATTCATCTGTATCATATGATATTTCTCTTTCTCTGACTTCACTTAGATATGACAACTTCTATGCCCATCCATGTTGCTGGCAAATGGCATTGTTTAATTCTTTTATCTGGCTGAGTAATATTCCATTGTGCCACATCTTTATTCCTCTATCCACATTTAGGTTTCCTCCATTTCTTGGTCACTGTAAACAGTGCTGCAGTGAACAATGAGGTGCATGTATCTTTTCTAATTATGGCTTTCTCAGGATATATACAACTGAGATTGCTGGATCATATGGTAACTCTATTTTTAAATTTTAAGGAACCTCCATACTGTTCTCCACAGTGACTGTACCAGTTAACAGTCATACCAACAGTGTAGGAGGATTCCCCTCACTCCAGAGTCTCTTCAGCATTTATTTATTGTGGGTTTTTAATGATAGCCATTCTGACTGGTGATACCTCAGAGTTTTGATTTGCATTTTTGTAATAATTAGCAGTTTTGAACATATTTTCATGTGCCTATTGTCCATCTGTGTGTCTTCTTTCGAGAAATGTCTATTTAGGTCTTCTCTCATGTTATGATTGGGTTGTTTGTTTTTATGTTCCCAGGTGGCTCAGACGGTAAAGTGTCTGCCTACAGTGCGGGAGACCCGGGTTCAATCCCTGGGTCTGGAAGATCACCTGGAGAAGGAAATGGCAAGCCACTCAGTATTCTTGGCTGGAAAATCCCATGGATGGTGGAATTTGGTAGGCTACAGTAGTCCATGGGGTTGAAAAGAGTTGGACACAACTGAGCGACTTTCACTTTCACTTTTAAAGCTACATGACCTGTTTGTCAATTTTTGAGACTAATCCAGATTAATCCCTTGTTGGTCACATCATTTGCAAATATTTTATGCCATTCTGTGGGTTTTCTTTTCATTTTGTTTATGACTTTTTTTGCTGCTCAAAAGTTTTTAAATTTAATTAGGTCCCATTTGTTTATTTTTATTTTTATTTCCATTATAATGGGAGATAAATTGAAAAAGATATTGTTGCAATTTTAGTCAAAGACCATTCTGCCTGTGTTTTCTCTTAAGAGTTTGAAAATGTCTAGCCTCACATTTAGGTGTTTAATTGATTTTGAAGTTATTTTTGTGTATACTGTTAAAGAGTGTTATAATTATACTTTGTAGCAGGCAGTCTTATCTCCTTTGATGTAGATTAATTGATCATAGGTGCATGGGTTTATTTCTGGGTTTTCCATCTTGTTTCATTGACCTATATTTGTATTTTTGAGCCAGTATCATAGTGTTTTGCTGACTCTAGTTTTGTAAAACAGTCTAAAGTCAGGGAAACTGATTTCCTCCATCTCCATATTTTTAAAGATTCTTTTGGCTATTTTTTGATTTCTATGTCTCCATACAAATTTTACATGAAAAATACCATTGATCATTGATAAGGGTTACACTGAATCTGTAGATTTCCTTAGGTAGTGCAGACATTTGACTATTTGATATTACAGTGTTTACAGAAAAACTTTGAATATACCTATTTATTGTTAAATTTTTGTCCTGTAATTGTATATTAACAGAACAACAGATATGAAGTAATACAATATGGAAATACTTAAAAACATCTACCCCAATTAATATTTTGAAGTATTTTATCGCTTATTGATATTTATATTTTCTAAATATTTTTCTCTCAGTTAAGTTCAGTCACTCAGTCATGTCCAACTCTTTGCAACCCCACGGACTGCAGCATACCAGGCCTCCCTGTCCATCACCAACACCTGTAGTTTACTCAAACTAATGTCCATTGAGTAAGTGATACCATCCAAACATCTCATCCTCTGTCGTCCCCTTCACCTTCTGCTTTCACTCTTTCCCAGCATCAGGGTCTTTTCCAATGAGTCACTTCTTCACATCAGGTGGCCAGTGTATTAGAGTTGCAGCTTCAACATCAGTCCTTCCAATGAATATTCAGGACTGATTTCCTTTAGGATGGACTGGTTGCGTTTCCTTATGATCCAAGGGATACTCAAGAGTCTTCTCCAATACCACAGCTCAAAAGCTTCAATTCTTTGGCTCTCAGCTTTATTTCTAGTCTAACTCTCACATCCATACATGACTACTGGAAAAACCATAGCTTTGAGTAGATGGATTTTGTTGGCAAAGTAATGTCTCTACTTTTTAATATGCTGTCTAGATTGGTCATAACTTTGCTTCCAAGGGGCAAGCGTCCTTTAATTTTATGGCTGGAGTCACCATCTTCAGTGATATTGGAGCCCCCCAAAATAAAGTCTGCCACTGTTTCCACTGTTTCTTCATCTATTTGCCATGAAGTGATGGGACCAGATGGCATGATCTTAGTTTTCTGAATGTTGAGCTTTAAGCCAACATTTACAGTCTCCTTTTTCATTTTCATCAAGAGGCTCTTTAGTTCTTCACTTTCTGCCATAAAGATGGTGTCATCAGCATAGCTGAGGTTATTGACATTTTTCCCAGCAATCTTGATTCCAGCTTGTATTTCATCCATCCCAGCATTCCTCATGATGTACACTGCATATAAGTTAAATAAGTAGGGTGACAATATACAGCCTTGATGTACTGCTTTCCCTATTGGAACTAGTCTGTTGTTCCATGTCCAGGTCTAACTGTTGCTTCCTGACCTGTGTAAAGATTTCTCAAAAAGCAAGTTGGGTGGTCTGGTATTCCCATCTCTTTCAGAATTTACCACCGTTTGTTGTTATCCACACAGTCAAAGACTTTAACATAGTCAATAAAGCAGAAGGAGATATTTTCTGGAACTCTTTTGCTTTTATGATGATCGAGTGGATGTTGGCAATTTGATCTCTGGTTCCTCTGCCTTTTCTAAAACCAGCTTGAACATCTGGAAGTTCACAGTTCATGTACTGTTGAAGCCTGGGTTGGAGAACTTTGAGCATTACTTTACTAGAGTGTGAGATGGGTGAAAATGTGTGATAGTTTGAGCATTCTTTGGCATTGCTTTTCTTTGGGATTGGAATGAAAACTGACCTTTTCCAGTCCTGTGGCCACTGCTGAGTTTTCCAGTTTGCTGGCATACTTAGTACAGCACTTTCACAGTATCATCTTTTAGGGTTTTAAGTAGCTCAACTGGAATTCCACAACTTCCACTAGCTTTGTTTGTAGTGATGCTTCCTAAGACCCATTTGACTTCACATTCTAGGGTGGCTGGCTCTAGGTGACTGATCATACCATCATGATTATCTGGCTTGTGAAGATCTTTTTTGTACAGTGTTTTTTGTGTATTCCTGCCACCTCTTCTTAATATCTTCTGCTTCTGTTAGGACCATACCATTTCTGTCTTTTATTGTGCCCATCTTTGCATGAAAAGTTCCCTTGGTATCTCTAATTTTCTTGAAGAGATCTCTAGTCTTTCCCATTCTATTGTTTTCCTCTTATTTCCTTTCACTGATCACTGAGGAAGACTTTCTTATCTCTCCTTGTTCTTCTTTGGGACTCTGCATTCAAATAGGTATATCTTTCCTTTTCTCCTTTGCCTTTCACTTCTATTCTTTTCATAGCTAGTTATAAGACCTTCTAGTACCACCATTTTGCCTTTTTGCATTTCTTTTTCTTGGGCATGGTCTTGATCTCTACCTCCTGCACAATGTCACAAATCTTCATCCATGGTTTTTCAGGCACTCTATCAGATCTAATCCCTTGAATCTATTTCTCACTTCCACTGTATAATCATAAAGAATTTGATTTAGGTCATACCTGAATGGTCTTGTCATTTTCTATACTTCCTTCAACTTAAGTCTTTGTGACCCCATGGACTATCCCACGAGGCTCCTCTGGAATTCTCCAGGCAAGAATACTAGTGTGAATTGCCATTCCCTTCTCCAGGTATCTTCCTGACCCAGGGATCTAACCCAGGTCTCCTGTATTGCAACAAAATTCTTTATCATCTGAGCCACTGTTTATCTAGTATTTTTCATAGTTCACAATTTCCTCCTGAGTAGTCACTCTCCTTTCAAGAATGTTTTCTTCACTCCAGATTCATTGGGTACCACAACACAAATGGATTCTGGCTAACTTCAGAACAATATGAGTTCATTTGAAAAATATCTGGTACCGTACAGAACTGAAGGAAAAACACACTGAGTCAGGATTGGAAAACAAGTATGCATGAATCTGGAAAACTAAGCTAAAGTGATTTTATAGAAACATTCTGCTTAGAGTTATCCAGTAGGATCTAATATCAACAGGAATGTGATACTACTTTTTGAGTGATAAATAATTTTTCAACTTTCCTTACATCTTCTACTCACTTCCTCAAAGCTTTAGAGTGCATCATTGTGCATCAGTTTGGCAGAAACTAAATTGTGAACTAAGGATCAGGCTATCAGGAACAATGGAGAAAGACCTGTTACTTTGGTTTGTAGTTGCAGCAGGTTCTTGATATTTTTTATGAGACACTCACCCAGAGATGCATCTTTCCTGCTATAGAATGTAAAGGATTTGCAGTTCTACCTTGGACTTCCAGGTGGCATTAGTTGTAAAGAACCTGCCTGCCAATGCAGGAGAAGTAAGAGATGCAAGGTTCAATCCCTGGGTTGGGAAGATCCCCTGGAGAAGGAAATGGCAACCCACTCCAGTATTCTTGCCTGGAAAATCCCCTGGACAGAGGAAGCTGGCTGGCTACAGTCCATGGTGTCACAAGGAGTTGGACATGACTGAAGCAACTCAGCACACACAAGGAATTTCCACACACACACACACATATATATGGATTGCAATTAGTCAAAGATTGAGAAATAGCCATTATATTAAAAAAAAAAAACAACTATATGACATGATTTTTAAAGAAAATTTATATAACATAGGAAAATACATGGTTTGTCAAACTTACACTGTAGGAAACACAGTGTAAGTAAAAAGAAAACTAAGAAAACACATATTTTTATCCGATAATCAAAATTTAATTTGGAATGATACATATAATAGAAAGGAACAAGAAAATACAAAATTAGTGATATACCATTTTAGAGCTTGGTTATGTGATTAGAACTCATTTGTACTCTCTTCTGAATCTTTCAATTATTGTTAACAAATACTACTACAGATATTTTAAGTATCAATTTAATATAGGGAATTCAATTATTGAAAAAATAGTTAAGTGGTTGGAGGTATCAGTTCAGTTCAGTTCAGTCGCTCAGTGGTGTCCAACACTTTGCGACCCCATGAACCACAGCACTTCATGGCACATAGATGGGGAAACAGTGAAAACAGTGGCTGACTTTATTTTCCTGGGCTCCAAAATCACTGCAGATAGTGATTTCAGCCTTGAAATTAAAAGACACTTACTTTTTGGAAGGAAAGTTACAACCAACCTAGATAGCATATTAAAAAGCAGAGACATTACTTTGTCAACAAAGATCTGTCTAGTCAAGGCTATGTTTTTTCCAGTGGTCATGTATGGTTGTGAGAGTTGGACTATAAAGAAAGCTGACCATTGAAGAATTGATGCTTTTGAACTGTGATGTTGGAGAAGACTCTTGGAGAGTCCCTTGGACTGCAAGGAGATATAACCAGTCTATCCTAAAGGAGATCAGTCCTGGGTGTTCATTGGAAGGGCTGATGTTGAAGCTGAAACTCTAATACCTTGGCCACCTGATGCAGAGAACTGACTCATTTGAAAAGACCCTGATGCTGGGAAAGATTGAGGGCAGGAGGAGAAGTGGCTCTATTAAGTAATATTCAGCATTTACATTATTTTGTGTTATAGTTGGCATACTTGTTTAATTACATGCTATCATGTTTAATTTTGAGAAACTTAAAATGTTAAATCTATACATAAACATTTCTACAGAAAAAGGCATGTTTAGTTTTTAAAATTTTGCACTACAACTAAATTCCTAGGAACATTAAGGTCTTTATTATGATGAAAGTTCTATATCAAAATGTAGTTCCAGCAGTGAGATATCAATTAAATATTTTGTTAAGGAGTGCACTGCAACTTCGCAGTGTTCTTGTCATAATTTCACAATCAGCTATAATCTAGTAAGGTACCTACTAGTGCAGGACAAATATGACAGCAAAACTCTCAGGGGATTACTGAAATAGAAAAACATTCAAAGCAAGCTTTCAGCTGGTGTAACTTTTCATCAGGAATCATCTGATAAGTCAATAGGCTGAGAAAAAGTACAAATCCTGTCATCTTTTTGTTAACTTACATTATGAAGCTGACACTGGAGGGGGCAAGGGTAAGAGACAAGAATATAAATTATGTCATGCCTTAGGGGAAGAAAGAGCCATAGCATTAGATTTAAATGGCCTGGAGTGGTTCTCAAGTCTAAAAAGAAAGCCTTTTATTTTTTTTTTTTTCCAAACCACTGTCTAGTTATATTTTATTTTAAATCTGCAGTGATTTTCTGTGAGATTTTCTGTGGCTTATTTGACTTAAAATGGAGCATACAGTCGAACAGTTGCAAGTACTGATTCTACATGACCTAAGCATCATCTATCATTGCTCATTTTTCTAAACTGTTGGGAAGATCCATGAACCAGTCACTATAGGGAAGCTCTCGGTGGCAATTTTAGAGTGAGGTCAGTCACTCTAGAGAAAATACCAAAGGAATTTTTTTTTTTTTTTACTAGAAGATATTAAAATTTACATTACTGGATCATGATGGACAACATAGAAAACAATTGCCAGGGAAATTTTCAGAAACACTTCATGACTATAAGGAACATAAAAGGAATGAATATGTAAAACTCAAATTCTACAGGTCAGTTTTTGGTTTTCCATTAACCTGAACTTAATGATAGAAAGACAAAACTGTTTTAAATGCTCTTATGCTAATACAATGGAGAAGGAAATAGCAACCCACTCCAGTGTTCTTGCCTGGAAAATCCCAGAGACGGCAGAGCCTGGTGGGCTGCCATCTATGGGGTCGCACAGAGTCAGACACGACTTAAGTGACTTAGCAGCAGCAGAAGCAGCAGCAGCATGCTAATACAAATAATGGAGGAAAATGTAATGAAAATTTGTAACAATACAAATGAATAATATTCTTTTTACTAAAGTAAAATTTTCATGCCCGAGCTTCTTACAAAACACACACAGTGAGTTACTGTTGCCAAAATTGAAACTATTGTACCATATTGATACCCAATATTATGAGGTGAATCTAAAAAGACACATAGAGAAAGCAGAAATGGGAATAAGATACTTTCTAACTAAAAGATATACTCAGCATAGGGATCAGTGTTATGGATTACAGAGGCCTATGGATAACAGCTGCATATGGAGCCACTGTGGAGAAGGATAAAAAATAAAATGGAAATTTCTCCTACAGGAATTTTGTTCAAAAAAAGAAAATCCCATTAATGATTCCATTGTGCTTCAGTTTAAGGAACTAATGGGAAAATAGGGACTCTGGGGTCAGGAATAAAGTTCATTCAGTTCATGATTACTTAATATTGATTTTATATCTTTGAATCTCAATTTCTACCCATATAAATTTTCACTGAAGATTTTATGAGCCAACACATACAAATTCCTTCAATTAATGTTCACTAAATCTGATCTTTCTTATTCAAAGGAGCTAACCTACTCATTATTGTCAATTAGTTCATACTATAAAATTTATACAAAAGAATGGTGTGAGTACTGAGTAAATATAGTAGTATTACTACTTGTGGATTGTATTAAAGGACATCCCTTAATAACTTTCTGACTGACTTACCTTTTGGAAAAAACAAAACACTACTCCCCCAAATCCTACTTCTTTTATTCCTGAAGTACAAATATATATATAATATATCATTTCAGTTCAGTCACTCAGTCATGTCAGACTCTTTGCGACCCCATGAACTGAAGCACACCAGGCATCCCTGTCCATCACCAACTCATGGATATATATATATATATATATATATATATATACACATATAGTCTTTGTTCCTAGCAGAGAGCTTCAAAAATTATATTTTCTAAGTGATAAGACTGCTTTATTATTCTTAGGGCATGACTCCTGAGGAGCCCCAGCAGCTTTAGGATGGGGGATGATCTCCAGAAGAATCTAACCATGCTATTAGAGGGTTTAACCTTTCAGCATGACCCTTGCAAACTGCAAGGAGGGAAGATTGAGTTCAGTCATATGGCCAACGACTTAATGCCTAGGTAATGAACCCTGAAGAAAAACTCAGAACCACAATCACTGGTGAGCTTCTGGGTGGTGAATGTATCTATGTATTGGGAGAGTGGCTCACCTTGACTCCACAGGAAAAGTAGCTCCTGCCCCCTTCCTCCCAAGACCTTAACCTATTTGTCTTTTCTATATGGCTATTCTGTGTTTTATACTTCATTGTAAAACTGTAAGCACAGTACTTCCAGTAAGTTCTGTGGATCGTTCTAACACATTAAACTTGAACAGGGGTCATGGGAACCCCTGAATTTATAGATAAGCCAAGCAGTGATGTGGGTAGCTTGAGGACCCCACTTGTGGCTAGTGTCTGAAATAAGGGAAGACTTTCAGGGGACACTGGGACTCTCAACTTGTAGGATCTGACACAAAGTCTGTATAGTATCAGAACTTAAGAATGTTGCATGTGATTCAACTTGTGTTATTTGGTGCTAACTCTGGGTAGTTGATGTCAGAAGTAAATTAAATTGGATATTAAGTTTTTGTCAGAAAATTGGCATTGGATTGTAAATCCCATGCCCTGTAAGTTTTCTGTGTTTCTGTAGTCATGTACTAAATTACTCAACTTCAATGAGTCTCATGTTACTCATTGAAAGCTAGAGCTTCTTTTTGCTCCCATTCTTTGTCATAGCATCAGTATCCTGTTATCACCTTTGGATGACTTCTATATATATATCTGTATGATCTGTCCTTAGATCTTGAGTCTCACTCCTTTAATGGTCTCATTTCTACATATATCTCAGCTATCCATCCCTATTAATTATCCTTACCTCTTAATATTTTCATAATTGAAAATCAAATCAAATACTTATATATCCAATAATCTCACCAAATCCATATAAATCTTCATTGTACCTGGTTATATAACCATCCTTCAATCTCATAAAAAGATCCAAGCCATTGAATAGTATCAACTTCTGTGCACTCATCAGCTTTTTTACTTCTTTTAATTATGTAGCTAAGTTATGCATCAACATTAGAATATTTTGTTGTTAATATACTCACTCACTGAGCTCCAGTGTTATTCCAATGTATTCTTGTTAAAAGCTGCAGCCTTCAGTAAATAAATGTATGGAAATTTTGTCCATTGTGTAGCTCAGCATTGATAGAGAAAAGTCATACAACTGTATGTTAGCTCATGACATAAATTCATGACTGCCATTCCTTTTTGGGGCATGTTTTTGGGACCAATAATATAATTAATTACAACTCAGTACCTAAGATCCTCCTCACACCCTGCATCACCCTCTGCTCTGTTTCCTGTCTCCTACACTGCATTATTTTCAAAGGTTCTTTTCTTTCTTTCCCAAACATGATCAAGAATAGATGATAGAATTGCCTCTTGCTGTTTTGAGTTAACAGAAGCCTTACTATTCACAAATGAGCAGATCTTTTTTCTATTTGCACCCATCTTTTCCTCCTTTCTGTTACAGAATTTTTCCCTTCTAGCAAAGGGCAAATATTCCACCTGTATTATGAATTGCATACCCTCTTACCTTAGAAACATTCCCCCTTTATTTATTCCCACAGTCTTCTGAGTATTTGATCATTGAACTTTTAAACTTTTAAATGAGGATTAATAGACAAACAGCTCATTAACTGCTATTTTAATAGCAAACAAACTTAAAATAGCAACAACAATAAAAACAACATTAGTTTGAATTTCATTGAGATCTTTGATATGTTTGCAAAACACTCATTGCATCATCGTTTCAGTTTTATTCTAATAGTTGAGCTTTTCAAAAGTTTTCTACGACCCACTGACTTCACAACTGAATTCCTGTCAATTTTCTAAACTCTAACCTTGGCTATCATCATTCCTCTCAATCTACATATTCCAACCTCCAACTCTATTCAGCAAGTATGTATTTTAACTTTAATCTTATTGAAATATTAATGCTGTTTAATTTTAAAATGTGTTTGTTTGAAATATTCTATCTCATGGTTTTCCTGGTATTGTGTTTGCCTAAGCTCACTAACAGGTTTTTTCTCAATAACAAATGTTTCAATCATCTTTTTTGGCATAATATATTCTATATGTTTTTTTCACAATACATCCTGGGCTGTTTTCTTTTGTAAGCTCAGTCTTCCAAACAGTTCTTCAGTATATATTTATATGTGAATAACTCTCAAGTATATATATAGACCTTGATTTTAAGCTCCAGACAAATATTTCAATGCCTACTTTACATATTTTCTGGGGTTTTGGAAGCATCCACATTTAAAATGTCTGAAGTAGAAACTATAATTTGCTTAGGTCACTGAAACTGTATGATACAGTTTTCTCCAAATTCGTGACACATTCTGTCTACCTATGTATTCACACCAGAAAACTGAAAGTTACTCTGAGTAACTTTCTCTCAAATTCTGCATCAAATCATAATATATCTTGTCATTTCTAGCTCCTAAATATATATCTAATTTGTTAATTTATCAGAATATTTGTATTATGCCTACAGTTCTCTCTTTTCTCTGCAAACTCTAGCCACACTGGGCTTCTTTCATTTCCATGCACTTGCCAAGCACTATGATAACTCTATGAAAGTTCTCTCAGTTCAGTTCAGTTGCAGAGTCTTGTCCGACTCTTTGCAACCACACAAATTGCAGCACGCCAGGCCTCCCTGTCCATTACCAACTCCCACAGTTCACATAAACTCATGTCCATCGAGTCGGTGATGCCATCCAGCCATCTCATCCTCTGTCATCTCCTTCTCCTCCTGCCCCCAATCCCTCCCAGCATCAGAGTCTTTTGCAATTAGACAACTCTTCGCATGAGGTGGAAAAAGTACTGGGAGTTTCAGCTTCAGCATCAGTCCTTCCAATGAACCCCAAGACTGAAATCCTTTAGGATGGAGTGATTGTATCTCCTTGCAGTCCAAGGGACTCTCAAGAGTCTTCTCCAACACCACACTTCAAAAGCATCAATTCTTTGGCACTCAGCTTTCTTCATAGTCCAACTCTACATCCATACACACCTACTGGAAAAAGCATAGCCTTGACTAGACAGACCTTTGTTGTCAAAGTAATATCTCTGCTTTTCAATATGCTATCTAGGTTGGTCATAACTTTCCTTCCAAGGAGTAAGCATTTTCTTAATTTCATGGCTGCAATCACCATCTGCAGTGATTTTGGATCCCCCCAAAATAAAGTGTGACACTCTTTCCACTGTTTCCCCATCTATTTCCCACAAAGTGATGGGACCAGATGTCATGATCTTCGTTTTCTGAATGTTGAACTTTAAGCCAACCTTTTCACTCTCCTCTTTCACTTTCATCAAGAGGCTCTTAAGCTCCTCTTCACTTTCTGCCATAAGGGTGGTGTCATCTGCATATCTGAGGTGATTGATATTTCTCCCGGCAATCATTTCTTATCTCTCCTTGCTATTCTTTGGAACTCTGCATTCAGATGCTTATATCTTTCCTTTTCTCCTTTGCTTTTCATTTCTCTTCTTTTCACAGCTATTTGTAAGGCCTCCCCAGACAGCCATTTTGCTTTTTTGCATTTCTTTTCCATGGGGATGGTCTTTATCCCTGTCTCCTGTACAATGTCATGAACATGTACAATGTCATGAACAATACAATGAACTATGGACATGTTTGTCCATAGTTCATCAGGCACTCTGTCAGATCTAGGCCCTTAAATCTATGTCTCACTTCCACTGTGTAATCATAAGGGATTTGATTTAGGTCATATGTGAATGGTCTAGTGATTTTCCCCACTTTCTTCAATTTCAGTCTGAATTTGGCAATAAGGAGTTCATTGTCTGAGCCACAGTCAGCTCCCAGTCTTGTTTTTGCTGACAGTATAGAGCTTCTCCATTTTTGCCTGCAAAGGATGTAATCAATCTGATTTCTGTGTTGACCATCTGGTGACTGAAACCATAATCACAGAAAACTAGCCAATCTGATCACAAGGACCACAGCTCAGTGAAACTAAGGCATGCCCTGTGGGGCTACCCAAGATGGGAATGTCATGGTGGAGAGGTCTGACAGAATGTGGTCCACTGGAGAAGAGAATAGTAAACCACGTTACTATTCTTCCCTTGAGAACCCCATGAACAGTATGAAAAAGCAAAATGATAGGATACTGAAAGTGGAAGTCCCTGGGTCAGTAGGTGCCAAATATGCTACTGGAGATCAGTGGAAATATAACTCCAGAAAGAATGAAGGGATGGAGCTAAAACAAAAACAATACCCAGTTGTGGATGTGACTGGTGATAGAAGCAAGTTCCAATGCTGTAAAGAACAATACTGCATAGGAACCTGGAATATCAGGTCCATGAATCAAGGCAAATTGGACGTGGTCAAACGGGAGGTGGCAAGAATGAACATCGACATTCTAGGAATCAGCGAACTAAAGTGGACTGGAATGGGTGGATTTAACTCAGATGACTATTACATCTACTACTGCAGGCAGGAATCCCTTAGAATAGTTGGAGTAGCCATCATGGTCAACAAAAGAGTCCAAAATACAATACTTGGATGCAATCTCAAAAACAACAGAATGATCTCTGCTCGTTTCCAAGACAAACAATTCAATATCACAGTAATCCAAGTCTATGCTGCAACCAGTAATGCTGAAAAAGCTGAAGTTGAACGGTTTTATGAAGATCTACAAGACCTTTTAGAACTAACACCCCCAAAAGATGCTCTTTTCATTATAGGGGACTGGAATGCAAAAGTAGGAAGTCAAGAAACATCTGGAGTAACAGGCAAATTTGGCCTTGGAGTACCAAATGAAGTAGGGCAAAAGGTAATAGAGTTTTACCAAGAGAATGCACTGGTCATGAAGTTTCTATAGGGACAACTAAATCAAACTGATTCAATAAAAAGTCTCACAGTTTGAAGTAAAAACAGTTGAATTTATTTCTCCTAGATAGAGAAGTACATGCAGAGAAAAATACACAATACTTATTAAAAAATTGATCCTACTAATTTATAGCTGTATCAGACAGAGCATATCCAGAGGCATGACACATATTTTTAGGGATAGGCCTTTAAAAAATTCAAAACACAATATATATGAACAGTTACACAAATATAGTTCAAAACATTCAGCATAAGCATCCTTTTAGAATATTCCAGTTTATCATGAACTTAATCAGCTGAGTTTTATAAAAATGAGACAGGCCTAATCTTCTGCTTATTATTACGGCTCCCTTCAAAGTTCTTAAACTATATATATATATATATATATTTCTATATATAGTTATTAAATATATTTCTATATGGTTATATATTTTTCTATATATAGTTATTATATATATAGTTTTCTATATATCTGGCATTTAATTTATTTTTTTTAATTAATTTATTTAATTGGAGTCTAATCACTTTACAATATTGTGATGGATTTGCCATACATTGACATGAATCAACCACAGGTATAATGTGTCTCCTGGTCCCCAAACCCCTTCCCTCCTCCCTCCACATCCCATCCCTCTGGGTTGTCCCAGTGTACTGACTTTGAGTGCCCTGTTTCATGGATCTAACTTGGACTGGTCATCTATTTCACATGTGGTAATATACATGTTTCAATGGTATTCTCTCAAATTATCCCACCCTTACCTTCTCCCACAGAGTTCAAAAGTGTGTTCTTTGTATCTGTGTCTCTTTTGGTGTTTCACATGTAGGGTCATCATTAGCATCTTTCTGAATTCCATATACATTTTTTATGGTAAGTGCTCACATTAGTTTCCCTGAAGTTGTCCATGTTGTCAGAAATCTTAAATGTGTTACAGTTGTTTTAGTTTTTGCCTATTTAACAAGAAAATTAAAAAAACTCTATTAGAATTTTGTATAAATGTATACTTTGTTTATAGAACTGACTCAGTGTGCTAAATATATATTTTGTCATATATTCAATTTACAAAGGGACTAATATAGTCACATATTCACATTCCTCTTGACTTAATGCTGTTTTGAAATAAAGATGATATGTAACTATAAGCCATCTATAGGATTCTGCCCTAGGCCTTCTTTTCATTCTACTGATTCTCTCTGGTCACTAAGTTGTGTCAGATTCTCGTGACCCTGTGGACCATAGCCCACCCAGCTCCTCTGTTCATGGGATTTTCTTGGCAAGAATACTGGAGTGAGTTGCCATTTCTTTCTCCAGGAGATCTTTCCACTGTGATCCATCCTGTATCTCCTGCATTGGCAGGCAGACTCTTTACCACTGAGCCACCTGGGAAGCCCATAAATGCTATTAATACAAGATTAAAGTGTTATTTCATGCTCATGAACATTGGTCTTTTTAATGAAAATGGTTTGGAAGTTTCTTAATCTTTTATTTATTTTTAGTATTTGCTATGTTGTACAATAAGGTTTGGAAATTTTAATTCAGTGCCTAGATTTCTTTGGGTCTGTTGACAAACAATGTGGACCTCAGTTTTACTGTTTCTAAAATAGAGCCAGTTGTAGTCTCTGTTATCCATCAACAGATTGAACAGAAAAAGAAAATATGGTGCATGCATATAGTGGAATGTTCCTCTGCTATTAATAAGTATGAAATAGTGCCATTTGCAGCAACATGGAGGGATCTGGAGATTATCATACTAAGTGAAGTAAGTCAGAAGAAGACAAGTATCATGATATTGCTTATATACAAAATGTTAAAAAATGATACAAGTGAAAATTATGTGATACAAGTGTACTTATTTACAAAATAGATACAGACTCACAGACTTAGAGAGTGAATTTATGATTACCAGGGGAAAAAGGTGAGGGGGAGGGATGGGATTGACATGTACGTACCATTACATTTAAAATGGATAACCAACAAGGACCTATTGTATAGCACAGGGTATGCTGCTCAATATTCTGTAATAACCTAAATGGGACAAGATTTTTGAAAGAGAATAGATACTTGTATAACTGAATCACTTTGCAATATAACTGAAACTAATATAACAAGTTATACAACTATGCCCCTTTATAAAAATGTGTATTAATGTAAAAAGAAAATCTGTGGGGAAAATATGAGATGCAGCTATCAAATTATCCAATATGGAGATTTGAGCATTCTTTATATTATTATTATTTTTTGTCTTCTCTGCTTCGGCTTTCTCCATGCCACAACTACCATATACTAGAAGCCAGATTCTTGACATCTTGTCATTATCCCTTTCTAATCCATTTTTCAAACTGAAAGCAGACTGATATCTTTAAAACCTAAAAGATCACAATATGTTAAAATCTTTCAACAGTTCTCTATATTCCCAAATATAAATCCATACTCCTAAACAAAGCTAATTAGAACTTCTACTACAGGGATGTTTTACTCTTCTGCCTCACCACTGGCCAGGCCCCTAAGTTTTCAATCATGTAATGTTCTAGAAACACTGTGTTCTTTACACTTTCATTCCTTTTATATGTGTTTATTCTCACCTTGGAATAATCTGCCTCTACTCACTCACCAGGGAATAATCTGCCTCTGAGATCTCAGACAAAATGTGGTCCACTGGACAAGACAATGGAAAACCACTTCAGTATTCTTGCCTTGAGAACCCCATGAACAGTATGAAAAGGCAAAAAGATAGGACACTGAAACATGAATTCCCCATGTTGGTAGGTGCCCGATATGCTACTGGAGATCAGTGGAGAAATAACTTCAGAAAAAATGAAGAGACAGAGCCAAAGCAAAAATAATACCCAGTTGTGGATGTGACTTGTGATAGAAGCAAAGGCCAATGCTGTAAAGAGCAATATTGCACAGGAACCTGGAATGTTAGGCCCATGAAGCAAGGCAAATTGGAAGTGGTCAAACAGGAGATGGCAAGACTGAACATTGACATTTTAGGAATCAGCAAACTAAAATGGACTAGAATGGGTGAATTCAACTCAGATGACCATTAATCTACTATTGTGGGCAAGAATTCTTAAGAAGAAATGGAGTAGCCATCATGGTCAACAGAAGAGTCCATAATGCAGTACTTGGATGCAATCTCAAAAATGACAGAATGATCTCTGTTCATTTTCAAGGCAAACCATTCAATAGCATTACTCATGCCCCAGTGAGTAATGCTGAAGAAGGTGAAGTTGAACAGTTCTATGAAGACCACAAGAACTTCCATAACTAACAACCAAAAAAAGATGTTGTTTTTATTATAGGGGACTGGAATGCTAAAGTAGGAAGTCAAGAAACACCTGGAGTAACAGGCAGATTTGGCCTTGGAATACTGAAGGAAGTAAGGCAAAGGCTAATAAGCTTTGGTAAGAGAATGAACTGGTCTTAGCAAACACCCTTTTCCAACAACACAAGTGAAGACTCTACACATGGACATGCAGATGGTCAATACCAAAATCAGACTGATTAATATTTTTGCAGCCAAAGATGGAGAAGCTCTATACAGTCAGCAGACACAAGATTGGGAGCTGAATGTGGCTCAGATCATGAACTCCTTATTGAAAAATTCAGACTTAAATTGAAGAAAGTAGGAAAACCACTAGACCATTCAGGTATGACCTAAGTTGAATCCCTTACAATTGTACAGTGGAAGTGAGAAATAGGTTTAACGGGCTAGATCTGATAGAGTACCTAATGAACTATGGACAGAGATTCATGGCACTGTACAGGAGACAGGGATCAAGACCATCCCCAAGAAAAAGAAATGCAAAAAGGCAAAATGGCTGACTGAGGAGGCCCTTACAAATAGCTGTGAAAAAAAGAAGCAAAAGGCAAAGGAGAAAAGGACAGATACACCCTTNACAGAGATTCATGGCACTGTACAGGAGACAGGGATCAAGACCATCCCCAAGAAAAAGAAATGCAAAAAGGCAAAATGGCTGACTGAGGAGGCCCTTACAAATAGCTGTGAAAAAAAGAAGCAAAAGGCAAAGGAGAAAAGGACAGATACACCCTTTGAATGTAGAGTTCCAAAGAACACCAAGGAGATATAAGAAAGCCTTCCTCAGTGATCAGTGCAAAGAAATAAGAGGAAAACAATAGAATAGGAAAGACTAGAGATCTCTCCAAGAAAATTAGAGATACCAAGGGAACATTTCAGGCAAAGATGGGCTCACTAAAGGACAGAAATTGTATGGAACTAACAGAAGCAGAAGATATTAAGAAGAGGTGGCAAAAGTATACGGAAGAACTATGCAACAAAGATCTTCACTACTCAGACAATCACGATGGTGTGATCATTCACTTAGAGCCAGACATCCTGGAATTTGAAGTCAAGTGGGCCTTAGGAAGCATTACTATAAACAAAGCTAGTGGAGGTGATGGAATTCCAGTTGAGCGATTTCAAATCCTAAAAGATGATGCTGTGAAAGTGCTGCACACAATATGCCAGCAAATTTGGAAAACTCAGCAGTGGCCACAGGACTGGAAAACGTCAGTTTTCACTCCAATCCCAAAGAAATGCAATGCCAAAGAATGCTCAAACTACCGTACAATTGCACTCATCTCACACACTAGTAAACTAATGCTCAAAATTCTCAAAGCCAGGCTTCAGCANAATATGCCAGCAAATTTGGAAAACTCAGCAGTGGCCACAGGACTGGAAAACGTCAGTTTTCACTCCAATCCCAAAGAAATGCAATGCCAAAGAATGCTCAAACTACCGTACAATTGCACTCATCTCACACACTAGTAAACTAATGCTCAAAATTCTCAAAGCCAGGCTTCAGCATTAAGTGAACCATTAACTTCCAGATGTTCAATTGGTTTTAGAAAAGGCACAGGAACCAGAGATCAAATTGCCAACATCTGTTGGATTATTGGAAAAGCAAGAGAATTCCAGAAAAACATCTATTTCTGATTTATTGACTGTGCCAAAGCCTTTGAATGTGTGGATCACCACCAACTGTGGAAAATTCTTAGAGATGGGACCTGACCACCTGACCTGCCTTTTGAGAAATCTGTATGAAGATCTGGAAGCAACAGTTAGATATGGACATGGAAAAACAGACTGGTTCCAAATAGGAAAAGGAGTATGTCAAGGCTATATGTTGTCACCCTGCTTGTTTAACTTATATGCAGAATACATCATGAGAAATGCTGGGCCACATGAAACACAAGCTGGAATTAAGATTGCCTGGAGACATATCAATAACCTCAGATATGCAGATATCACCAGCCTTATGGCAGAAAGTGAAGAAGGACTAAAAGTTTTCGATGAAAATGAAAGAAGAGAGTGAAAAAGTTGGCTTAAAATTCAACATTCAGAAAACTAAGATCATGGCATCTGGTCCCATCACTTCATGGGAAATAGATGGGGAAACAGTGGAAACAGTGACAGACTGTGTTTTTTGGGGGCTCCAAAATCACTGCAGATGGTGACTGCAGCCATGAAATTTAAAGACACTTCCTCCTCGGAAGAAAAGTTATGACCNCAGAAAACTAAGATCATGACATCTGGTCCCATCACTTCATGGGAAATAGATGGGGAAACAGTGGAAACAGTGACAGACTGTGTTTTTTGGGGGCTCCAAAATCACTGCAGATGGTGACTGCAGCCATGAAATTTAAAGACACTTCCTCCTCGGAAGAAAAGTTATGACCAACCTAGATAGCATATTGAAAAGCAGAGACATTACTTTGTCAACAAAGTCCATCTAGTGAAAGCTATGGTTTTTCTAGTAGTCATGCATGGATGTAAGTTGGACTAGAAAGAAAGCTGAGTGCCCTAGAATTGATGCTTTTGGATTATGGTGTTGGAAAACACTCTTGAGAGTCCCTGGGACTTCAAGAAGATCCAACCAATACATCCTAAAGGAAATCAGTCCTGAATATTCATTGGAGGACTGATGCTGAAGCTGAAACTTCAATACTTTGGCCACCTGATGTGAAGAGCTGACTCATTTGAAAAGACTGAAGGCAAGAGGAGAAGGGGGCGACAGAGGAATAAATGGTTGGATGGCATCACTACTCAATGATCATGAGTTAGAGTAAGTTCTGGGAGTTGGTGATGGACAGGGAGGCCTGGCGTGCTGCAGTCCACGGGGTCTCAAAGAGTCAGACAGGACTGAGAGACTGAAATGAACTGAACTGAGACCTTAAAAGGCTTTCCTTACCAGAATGTTGGCTGGTCTTATAATTCCTTATAATTTCTTCTAAGTTAACACTTAGATTTACTTATTGGAAAACCTTTATGGGGGTTACCAGGTGGTGCACTTGTAAAGATTTTGTCTGCCGGTGCTGAGACATGGGTTAGATCCCTGGGTAAGGATGATCTTCTGTAGAAAGATATATCCACTTGCTATAGTATTTTTTGGCTGGAAAATTTCATAAACAGAGGAGCCTGGCAGGCTACAGTTCATGAGGTCACAAAAACTCGGACACGACTTAGCACAAACACACATATGTATCATAGATGTCTTGTGTTCAGACACGGTGTCTTAACATTGAATTCAGTGGCTACCTAACAGGATGCTTGTCACATATGTGTCATTTCAAATTATTCCACAAAGTTAACAAATTTAATATTCACTCCTCAAAATTGAACTATTATTTAAACTTTTCTGCAGAAATATATATTATTCCTTTTTATAAAAAATGTATCCAAGAATATATCAGCCCGTTTTTGTTTGTTATGTGTATGGGAAACAGGGGTGAAGTGAAAATCGCTCAGTTATGTCTGACTCTTTACTCCTTATGGACTAGATAGTCCATGGAATTCTCCAGGCCAGAATACTGGAGTGGGTAGCCCTTCCCTTCTCTAGAGCATCTTCACAACCCAGGGACTGAACCGAAGCCTCCCACATTGCAGACGAGTTATTTGCCAGGTGAGCCACGAGGGAAGCTCAAGAATACTGGAGTGGGTAGCCTATCCCTTTGCCAGGGGATCTTCCTGACCTAGGAATCAAACCGGAGTCCCCTGCATTGCAGGCAGGTTCTTTACCAACTGATTTATCAAGGAAGCCCATGAACAGGAGTGGTTGTAGCAAATAAGATTTTTTTTCCCCTTCATTATTTGCTAATAGCAAATATAATCCCAGTACAAATTGCATTTTCTAAGGATTCTTTCTGCTTGAGGGACCTATTAATACTATCAACAGCACTGTTGGGGATTAAAAAAAAAAAAATCTGTGAAAGGATTTAGAACTGATTAAGCACAACAAATGTTACATTTGTTTACCTATTAATAGTTGTCTCTTAACTGATCTGCCATACTTTCTAATCCTTGATTGCTACTTGTCCTGTTTTCAAATTTTTGAGGGAAAAGGCTCAGTTTGTATTTAATTAGTTCAAGAGGCTCATTTACTTTGAATTTGCTTAAAAAAAAAAAAACAACACCTTGGGTTAACTCTTTAAATAATTTATTTTATAACAAAGAATTGAGTATTTTACGTGCCATTTTCAAAAGTTTAAATTTCAAAGAAAATGGAGATTTGTTTTCCCCAGTAATGGAGATTGTTTATGTGAGCCCATATCAAAATTAAGAATTATCCATGCTTATAATACTTGAAGTACATGAATGCCTGCATTCTTTTCACAAATACTTTGTGCATTCTAAACTCCAAGGCAGGCAATGAGGATATTTTTCACTTCTTTAAAGTTCACAATCTTCTATAAAAGAAAATTTAAAACTCAGCATAATGATTCCATTGTCATGTTAAGTACAGAGCCTTTCCTATCACAAGGGGAGGAATACTTAAATCATGGAGGTTTTATTGATGTACTAAATATTGATCATTTCCCCATATTTATCAAATTTTTTCTCAGCTTGTTTCAGATTCTCAGATAGGGAAGTTTCCTTAACATTGTAGTCAGTGTCAGCTTCTGTTCTTTCCTACACTGTCCCTTCAGTTCTTTGTTCTCACTATATGCTGGCTTGCAAAATCATCATAGTTTCCCACAAGTCAGTTGGCTTCACTGGCGTGAGTTTAACAAATTGGAGTCAAATCCAAAACCATCTTTTATTTAATTGTATTATAATTGATTTACAATGTTGTATTAGTTTCAGGTGTACAGCAAAGTGATTCAGTTATACATGATATATATTCTTTTTCAAATTCTTTTCTCATAGGTTATCACAGAATAGTAAGTAGAGTTAACCTGTGCTGTTAATTTGTTGGTTATCTATCTTACATATTACTGTGCATATGTTAAACCCAAAGTCTTGATTTATCCTTCCCTACCAAAGTTTCCCCTTCGATAAGCATACATTTGTTTTAGATACCTATGAACCTGTTGCTGTTTTGTAAATAAGATCATTTATATTATTTTTAAAAATTAGGATCCATATATGAATGCCATCATATGATAATTGTCTTCACTTAGCATGGTGATCTCTAGGTCCATCCATGTTGCTACAAATGGTATTACTTTATTATCAACAGAGGAATGGATAAAAAAATTCAGCTCAGTTCAGTCACTCAGTCGTGTCCGACTCTTTGAGACCCCATGAATCGCAGCACGCCAGGCCTTCCGGTTCATTACCATCTCTCGGAGTTCACTCAGACTCACATCCATCGAGTCCGTGATGCCATCCAGCCATCTCATCCTCGGTCGTCCCCTTCTCCTCCTGCCCCCAATCCCTCCCAGTATCAGAGATTTTTCCAATGAGTCAACTCTTCGCATGAGGTGGCCAAAGTACTGGAGTTTCAGCTTTAGCATCATTCCTTCCAAAGAAATCCCAGGGTTGATCTCCTTCAGAATGGACTGGTTGGAT
>SJYT01081059.1:0-60951 GCA_006410635.1 Cephalophus harveyi
TTTTTTTTTTTTTAAATAACATTAAGCCACCAGGGAAACTCTTAGTTTACCTGCCAGATGCAAAAACTGTACACCTGACCTCAAGGAGCTTGTACTCTGTTATAGAATGTGATTCGTAACCACAAATAACTGATTACGACCACAAGTGAAGAGGGAAGTCACATTTGTGTCTCCAAGCAGCAAACCACAGTGGGGATACAAAGGAAAGACACATTCCTGTGGTAGATGATCAACAGACTACTCAACCACATTCCTGGGTGAGACAGTGTCTAGGGAAAGGTGTTCCCAGGGTAGGAACTGTGTAAGCAAAAGCCAGAAGTGCAGAAGCAGAAGACACATTTTAGGAAGAGGTGGAGCCTGAGTGATGTCAGGAGAATTAGATCAGGTAGTTCAAGAATATTTTCTGTCTCAGATGCCCAAGCAGTTCTGTGATTCCCAGTATTTGCCTCGAGGATTCCTGTTGCCTGGCAATTACTGTCAGACACTACAGTGATCACTTAACACACATCTTTCCCCAAAACGGAATTGTTGAAAGCACATTTTTGTAGAGACATCCTGCTGCACAGAGCCTGATGAGGTCAACAGAGCTATCCCTCAGGCCTGTCCAGGTCTTTATTAAGCTCATAAAAGAGAGATTTCACAAAGCAGAAAGCTCATTTTTAGTTTACAGATTTATGAAGGGAGCCTGTCTGACTGCTGAAAATGTCAATCAACTCCCGTCTTCAGAAATAAGCTGAAATGAGAGGGCAGTCGGCATCTACAAGGTTGTAACCCACCTTGGAAAAATGAGCAGAGGCTGCAATGGAATGAAAACCTGATAAAGAAAGTGAATCTGCAGTAAAAGCTTAAGTAATTAATTTATTCTTCAAAATATGCATCACATTTCACAACTATAATTTCACAGGCTGCCCTTTATAAAAAGACCCTTTATAAAAAGATTTTGATAGGCCTGACAGTTATTTGCTCAAAGTCTTATGATATTTCCCAAGAAGAATTCTTAAATATAAACCCATCAGTATTTGGGGTAAAGATAGCTTTGTATGGTTTATAGTAAGTGCAGTTACCCAAGGGTATGTACATAAATCACACATCTGAAGGGTTCTCATGGTTTCATTCATCACTTGTTGAATGTTCTGGGTTGCTCAGATGCTAAGTTATTTTTATTCCTGCCTCTGATTACCTATATCCAATTTAAAACAGTGATGACTCATTAATCAGTCTCTAAAGTCACTGTACAAGCTGACACCGACTAGAATTTCCATTAAATCAGATGACAGAAGGGGGACCAATATGTATACTCATTATCCACATAATCACTGGTTTGAAAGCAGTGCTGAGTACTAATTTTCTATTAAATGGGCCCATTTGGTGACTGGTGAAATATTCCTCTACTACCAGGAAGCTAAATGTCTAAGAAAATGCATACGAAGAAAGCCCCTAAATACCATAAGGATGTCATTCTTGCTGTTTGTTAAGTGAGGATAATCTGAAGTCAGAATTCCTGGATTTAGTTACTGTTTTGACTGTGGTGGTCTCTGTATGAACTTGAGCCAGTGGTTCAGGTGATCTGAATTTCTTCATCTGTAACAGTAAGAGCACTTATCCCACGGATTGTTCTGAGCATGAGATGGATTAAGATACACAGAGCAACTGACCCATTATCAGGCAGAAGGTACAAGGTAAATCCTTGGTAAGTAACCAGCATCACTGCTAATAATCATTTTTTATCCATGAAAGGTCACCTCACAGCTCAAAGCACTTCTATATAGGGATGGGGCCTTGGTTTGAAATGTTAGACTGCTTCCCATGAAATGGGAAAGATAAATCTTTAAAATATATATGATAAATATATGTGTGTATATATATATAATTAAATATATGCATATATATGTGTGTTTGTGTATGTATAGTATACTGTTAGTTGCTCAGTCATGTCTGACTCTTTGTGACCCCATGGACTGTAGCCTACCAGGCTCCTCTGTCCATGGAATCCTCCAGGCAAGAATACTGCAGTGGGCTCCCATTTCCTTCTCCAGGGGATCTTCCCAACCCAGGGATTGAACCCAGGTCTCCGGGGTCTCTTGCATTGCTGGTAGATTCTTTACTGTCTGAGTTACCAGGGAAGTCCCTTGTGTATATTTGCATATACATGCAAATATGACTAATATATATATAAACACCTACATACACAATCATGTCTGACAGATAAGACTTAAAAAAGAGAGATCTTCATAACAACTCATCAATTTTCCTAAGTTAGAAACAGTTAGAAAAATGTAGACATTCAACTAACAGTGGCATAGTAAGTGTGTGTGTGTGTATGTGTGTGTGTTGAAGGAAAAGAAAATATTAATAACACTTGTTATGGAGAGAGGATGGAAAGAGCGGTGTTAGGGAAGGTTGTAAGGAAGGAAGAGAGAGTGATTTAGACATCTTACCATTGAAAACTGACAAAGATGCTCACAACCTGCAGCTAAGAATGCTTTAAAAATGATTAAACTAATAATACTGTTCTTATTAAAGATACAGCTGAACAAACATCTGATAATTAAAGCACACAAAAATGATTAAAAGGCTTTGGCCATAACTGTTTGTCAAATGACAATCTCACCTAACGCTCATACCTTGTACTGGCAATTGGCTAGGGACATGCCCTCCCAACTGCTCAACACTCTCCAGAAACCCAAAATTAATTGTCAAAGCCGAGCAATGGCCTTGTGCATAAAGCTGAGATTATGCAGGAGACACAGGTCAATGTTAGAAGAGCCAATGACTGCAGGTCTAACATCCAGCTTCTGGCACAACCATTAGGACTGCTTATGGATTTCCCAATATTGGGTCTTCAAGTGCCTCAGCCAATGAGATAACTAGAGAGACTGTGATATAACCAGGAAAGCAAAATTTGGATTCTTCAAACCAAAGGCTTGCTGGACAGACTTGAGGCCTTTGGTGAATGTTCATTATACATTGTATAATTGTAGACACTGCCTCCCAAATCATGGCCCCTCTTTTAGTAGAACAGAAGGATGTTTCTCTGAGTACTGCCCTTTAACACAGAGAAGCAAGGAGTGCTTTCAGGTGCACCCCTGAAGAATAAGGCTGAGTTGGGGTCTCAACTCTGTTCTTTCCTAAGTCAGTTACTAAACTCACAGAATCTCAGATCCCTCATCTGTATACTGGGGCTAGTTGTACTGATCTATCAAGACTGTTGGGAGGATTAGAAATGACGCATTTCTATCAGGAACAATTATAGGCAACCAAGAGATAGCAGGCAACGTTATTAACTTTGAGGTAAATGTCAGTTCAGTAGGTGTAGAACCATTTTAACCTAAACTGTAATATGCAACATGATATAAACATTTTTAGGAACACAGCAAATAACTCAATGTTTGGAATGGCTCAATTAGTTGTGACGTGTCAGTCGCTCAATCATGTCTGACTCTTTGTGACCCTGTGGACGGTAGCCTACCAGGCTCCTCTGTCCATGGAATTTGCCAGGCAAGAATACTGGAGGGGGTTGCCATTCCCTTCTGCAGGGAATCTTCCCGAACCAGGATCAAACCCATGTCTCCCACACTGCAGGCAGGTTCTTTACCATCTGAGCCACCAGGGAAGCCCCTGTACTTCCTGATAAAATTTTATTTTAACAAGAGATGAGAGGCCTGGGTATGGGGAAGGGGGAGAGGTTCAACTAATGAGCTGTGTTTCAATAAGCACTGGGATTTTCAAGTCACTGGGGTAGGTTCAGAGAAGGCAATGGCAATTGCCATTCGAATTGCCAATTCGA
The DNA here is from genome assembly GCA_006410635.1 of Cephalophus harveyi. Taxonomy (NCBI): domain Eukaryota; kingdom Metazoa; phylum Chordata; class Mammalia; order Artiodactyla; family Bovidae; genus Cephalophus; species Cephalophus harveyi. The sequence goes on from SJYT01081059.1 coordinate 3,788, forward strand.
GTACTCTTGCCTGGAAAATCCCACGGACGAAGGAGCCTGCTAGGCTGCAGTCCATGGGGTTGCAAAGAGTCGGGCACAACTGAGCGACTTCACTTTCACTTTTCACTTTCATGCATCAGAGAAGGAAATGGTAACCCACTCGAGTATTCTTGCCTGGAGAATCCCAGGGACAGGGGAGCCTGGTGGGCTGCCGTCTCTGGGGTCGCACAGAGTCGGATACGACTGAAGCGACTTGGCAGCAGCAGCAGAGGCAGGTTTAGAAAATAATAATATATTTTTCTCAGAGAGAGAAAGGGAGAAATAGCAATTGATTTACATCTTTTCACATGTGATTTTTTTTTTTCCTGCAGAAAGACTCTAATTATCAGGAAAATTTCAAATCGTGTACCTCTGAGGAAAAACAATCACACAGCAGCGCCTGGATGCTGTGCTCATGGTCTGGATTCTACACTTTCAGGTTGGTACTGGGAAATTCTTCACTATAATTTGGACCTCAGAAAAATCTCCATTGTTTTTTATTAACCTGAGTTAATAAATAGAATCTCTAGTCTTAAATACATATGGAAAAATGTGGCTTTTTTTTTTAAGTTAGCACTAGAGATGAAATGTTTTAAACCTGGCTTTAAAAAGTAATAAAACTCCACATTTTAATTATATCTTATTTCTACTCAGTTGTCAGGAAGAGGTAAAATGGAAAATTTAAAGAAAATGATGCAATACAAGCATATTGTATTGTATTGATCAACTGAACAGTGATCAGTTTTCCTAGGAATTAATACATTCTACTACCAACCTATAAGACCCTGACCGCTCTTTTGTGAAAGCTACATGTCACAGCTGTGAATGCCACTGTCCATAGTTACAAGGACATTATTACTCTTGCTTGATTCAATTTGAGCATCTTGAGCATTTCAGAGAGGACATAAAAGAATAGACTCTTAAACTTAGGATGGATAACATCAGAAACATTCCATCACATAGATTGGCTGTCTTTTACAAAGAATGAGCACTCCAAAATATGATTTTTCTCTTGGCTATACTGCAGGGCAGGGAAAGAAAATTGACTTTTTGTTTATCTTTTATATTATGCCACTTCTTATTGTCAGCATCTTCCTCTTCGGATCTTCCCACCTTCTTTAAATTACTCTAGTCCAAGAAAGTATTTGCTAGGATTACATCTAAAATAAGACAAATTTGGCCTGAGTGATGGACTGAGATTTCCTTTGGGTAAAGCTTATGAAATTTATTAGAGGGACTGGGGAGATAGATGAAGAACATTTTTAAAGGTATTTTCAGTTTCATGGTTAAATGTTGAAAAGAAAATTGCCTGGTAAGTGAACTGTAATGAGTGGAAAGGGCTAGATGCCTCCCTCCCCAGCAGATGAATGGCAGACCATAGACAGGCAGCAAGCATAGATAGACAGACACTCTCGTTTGGAGCTTACAATGGACCTCGGCCAATTTCCAGACAGTCAGACACAGCATCCCTTTCCAGGGTTCCCATGGGCAATCTCACATGCCACTGCCCCAAGCTTCTTCCTCAGGAGGATAAAACACTTCCCTCATCCCTGCAGCACAGATTGGTCAGGTCCCTGGCGGACCTGAGGAAGCCCTGTTAAGATCAGCCGAATTTCGAGCACCTTGGAGCAGTTTGTTTATGGGTGATGGTGACAGACAAACCACAGTGTCCCTTCCTTCAGTCTAACAGGGTGAGTTGAAAGATTCGGCTGTCAGACCAGCGTGAGGCCTCATTTTTCTTCCCTGCTGCGTAGGGTGCCCCTCGCTGCAGCCAACATTTGATTGTGATTAATTTGTCAGGGATGGCTGTACAATGGAAATGGAGAAATGGATTGCCAATTACAGCTGGTCTTTTCTGACTGCTTGGCAGACGAGGGCTTTGCTGCAGGGCTGACAGCCCTAGGGCACAGCAGATGGAGACTGGGAGGGAAGGAACCCATTTTCAAGTGAGCTTTAAAGATGAGGAAGGGGTCAAGGTGACTCATTTTTTAAATTTACTTGCTGATGCTTGGCCTGGCATTTTTGGCAAGCACCATAGGAAGGAAAGCTACTCTGAGATTTGCTTTTTATTCTGTTGATTTAAAATGCTTTATACTTCTGATTTCAGTCTTAGCAGCACAAATGAAAGGTGTGAAAGAGTCCATTCCATATTTCACCCCGAAAATGCCCCAAGGGAAGCAGTATCTCCAATGCCCTCTGAAATGTTTCCAGCATGCTAATAATGGTGGACACACGGCAGGCGTGCCATCACTTTTTCCCTTTTAGTTCCAAAAGACAATATGCAATTGCATGTCGATAACGATCACACAATAATTTGTGACTTACCTCCTCATGGAAGAGATAACCCTCTGTAACTTAAAAATTGTCCCAAGGGAACAAAAAAAGTTGCACAATTGTGTCCGACTCTTTGAGATCCCATGGACTCTAGCCTGCCCGGCTCCTCTGTCCATGGGATTCTCCAGGTAAGAGTATTGGAGTTGGTTGCCATTTCCTTCTCCAGGGGATCTTCCCAACCCAGTGATCAAAGCCAGGTCTCCTGCATTCTGGGCAGATTCTGAGCCACGAGGGAAGTCAGTAAGTGAGGAAATGTCTTTGGTTGTCAAGCCCAATGGATCTCACAATCAGACATGCTTTCAGATGGTGAATGAAATGGACTCAATCACACTTGTAGAAAATTGTCACCAAACTGACATCAACACTTATAATTCTAAGGAATCTCACTGTACCTCAGAAACACTTGAACTATAATTTGTGAAGGGTTGCACTATTAATTTATTCTCACATTACATGATTTGCTCATTTGAAGGGGCAGGGGTGGGCAAAATGGATCTTGTTTCAGTGGGAAAATCTCAGTGTCACTGTCTTGTAAAGAACAGATGAAAAACTGAACACAATTATTCAATGATAAGACAATTAAAAAAGAAAACCTTACCCTAAAATTTCCTAGTAGCTATAATAAAACTGCTTGAAGAGGATGAGATGGCTGGATGGCATCACTGACTCGATGGATGTGAGTCTGAGTGATCTCCAAGAGATAGTGATGAACAGGGAGGCCTGGCGTGCTGCGATTCATGGGGTCGCAAAGAGTCGGACACGACTGAGCGACTGAACTGAACTGAACTGATAGACCAAAAGGGACTAAAAGACATATAGAGAACTTTCCATCCAACAGCAACATAACACACATTTGTGTCAAATGCACAGAGAACACATTCTAGAATAGAACATATGTAATACCATGGTTCAGTTCAGTTCAGTTCAGTCTCTCAGTCATGTCTGACTCTGCGACCCCATGAATCGCAGCACGCCAGGCCTCCCTGTTCATTACCATCTCTTGGAGTTCACTCAGATTCACGTCCATCGAGTCCGTGATGCCATCCAGCCATCTCATCCTCAATCGTCCCCTTCTCCTCCTGCCCGTCCTTCCCAGCATCAGAGTCTTTTCCAATGAGTCAACTCTTCGCATGAGGTGGCCAATGGTACAAACCTCAAAAAATCCAAGAAGATGGGGACTATATGAAGTGTTTTTTTCTGACCACAATAGAATGAAACTAGAAATTGATAACAGGAGGAAAACTAGATATTTTACAAATACATGGAAATTAAACTACACTTTTATGAACAACCAAGAAGAAATCAAAAGGAAGATAAAAAGCTTGAGACAAGTGAAAATGGAAAGACATATCAAAGCTTGAAGGATACAGCAAAAGGAAGTTGTTTTTTTTTTTAAGCAATAAGTGCAGCATAAAGGATAAAGAAACATCTTAGGTAAACAACACCTAACTTTACATCTTGTGTGTGCATGCATGCGTACACTCTCAGTAGTGTCTGACTCTTTGCGATGCCATGGACTGTAGCCTGCCAGACTCCTCTGTCCATGAGATTTTCCAGGCAAGAATACTGGGGTGGGTTACCATTTCATTCTCCAGGGGATATCTCCATCCCAGGGATCAAATCAGTGCCCAGGTGGAACAGTGGTTAAGAACCTGCTTGCCAATGCAGGAGATGCAGGAGGCATGGGTTCTATCCCTGGGTTGGGAAAATCCCCTAGAGAAGGAAATGGCAACACACTCCAGTATTTTTGCCTGGGAAATCCCATGGACCAAGGAGCCTGAAGGGCTATGGTCCATAATTTTGCAAAAGAATTGGGCACAACTTAGTGACTAAACAACAATAACAGTGGATGTAGAGCTCTTAGCAATGTCTCTGACAAAAAGTAGCTGTGAAAATTACTCTGTATATGTATCACACACATTGTCCACTTAGAAACTTTACACTTCAAGGACCTAAAAAGAAAACATACACACACGCACACCCAAGCACAAAATTAGTAGAAGAAAAGAAATAATAAAGATTAGACCAACAGCAAAGAAGATTAGCAAAACCAAGACTCAGTTCTTTGAAGAGGTAAAACAAGACTGGCAATCTTTGAGCAGGAGTAACCAGGGAGGAAAAAAAATACCCCAAATAAATAAAATTACAAATGAAAGAGGAGACATTACAACTGATACACAGAAATACAAAAGATTATGAGACTAGTGTGAAAAACTGTACATCAACAATTGCACACATAGAATAAATGGATAAACTCTTAGAAACATACATTCTACCAAAACTAAATTATGAAGAAATGAAAAAAAAAAAAAAAACCTGTGGAGTTGAATCAGCAATCAAAACCTCTCAAAAAAAAAAAAAACAACACCACTCTCAGCCAGATGGTTTCACTAGTGAATTCTACCAAATATTTAAAGAATGAACTCCAATATTTCTCAAACTCTTCCAGAAAATTGAAGAGGAGAAACACTCCCAAATTCATTTTACAAGACCTGTATTACCCTGGTACCAAAGTCAGTTAAGGATGCTATAAGAAAAGAAATATACAGGCCAATTTTCCTGACAAATATAAGTGCAAAAATTCTCAGCAGAATGCTAGCAGACTAAATTAGAAACTCATTAAAAAGAGCATGTAACATAATCAAGTGAGATTCATCTTTGGGATGCAGGGATGGTTCAACATTTGCAAATCAGTAAATATGATACATCACATTAATAGAAGGAAAGATAAAATATCACATAGTCATGTCAACTGGTGCAGAAAAAGCACTGACAAAATTCAGCTTTCATTCATGATAAAAACTCAACAAATAGAGTACAGAAGGAGCATGCTTCAACATAATAAAAGATATATGTGATAAGCCCTACATATGTGAAAGCTCTGCTATATGTGAACATATGCTATATGTGGAAGCCTAACATCATATTCAGCTGTGAAAGTTTGAAAGATTTTCCTCTAAGATCAGAAACAAGACAAGGTGTCCACTCTCACTACTCATATTCAGCATCGTACTGGAAGTCCTAGCCAGAACAGACAACAAAAAGGATTAACAGATATCCAAACTGAGAAGAGAGAAGTAAAATTGTCCATTCACAGATGACATAGAAAATCCTAAACACTACACCAGACAAAAAAACAAGCAAAAACAAAAAATAAAATTGTTATCGCTAGTAAATGGATCTAGTATAGTTGAAGGATATCACACAATTTCACCAAAGCTCAGTTCAGTTCAGTCATTCAGTCATGTCTGACTCTTTGTGACCCCATGGACTGGAGCATGCCAGGCTTCCCTATCCATCACCAACTCCCAGAGTTTACTCAAACTAATGTCCATCCAGTGGGTGATGCAGTCCAACCATCTCATCCTCTGTCATCCCCTTCTCCTCCTGCCTTCAATCTTTCCCAGAATCAGGGTCTTTTTCCAAGGAGTCAGTTCTTTGCATCAGGTTGCCAAAGTATTGGAATTTCAGCTTCAGCATCAGTCCTCCCACTGAATATTCAGGACTGATTTCCTTTAGGATGGATTGATTGGATCTCTTTGCAGTCCAAGGGAATCTCAAGAGTCTTCTCCAACACCACAGTTCAAAAGCATCAATTCTTTGGTGCTCAGCTTTCTTCACAGTCCAACTCTCACATCCATACATGACTACTGCAAAAGCCATAGCTTTGACTAGACAGACCTTTGTTGGCAAAGTGATGTCTCTGCTTTTTAATACGCTGTCTAGGTTGGTCATAACTTTTCTTCCAAGGAACAAGTGCTTTTAATTTCATGGTTGAAGTCACCATCTACAGTGATTTTGGAGCCCCCCCAAAAATAAAGTCAGTCACTTTTTCCATTGTTTCTGCATCTATTTGCCATGAAGTGATGGGACCAGATGCCATGATCTTAGTTTCCTGAATGTGGAGTTTTAAGCCAACTTTTAACTCTCCTCTTTCGCCCTCATCAAGAGGCTCTTTAGTGCTTCTTCATTTTCTGCCATAAGCGAGGTGTCATCTGCATATCTGAGGTTATTGATATTTCTCCTGGCAATCTTGATTCTAGAGTATGCTTCATCCAGCCCAGCATTTCTTATGATGTATTCTGCATGTAAGTTAAATAAGCACCATGACAATTTACAGCCATGATGAAATCCTTTCCTGATGTGGAACCGGTCTGTTTTTCCATGTCCAGTTCTAACTCTTGCTTCTTGACCTGCATACAGATTTCTCAGGAGGCAGGTAAGGTTGTGTGGCATTCACATGTCTTTAAGAATTTTCCACAGGTTGTTGTGATCCACACAGTCAAAGGCTTTGGTGTAGTCAGTAAAACAGAATTAGATATTTTTCTGGAACTCTCTTGCTTTTTCAATGATCCAACGGATGTTGGTTTGGAATGGGTGAATTTAACTCAGATGACCATTTTATCTACTACTATGGGCAAGAATCCCTTAGAAGAAATGGAGTAGTCAACATCATAATCAGTAAAAGAGTCCGAAATGCAGTATTTGGATGCAGTCTCAAAAATGACAGAATGATCTCGGCAAACCATTCAATATCGCAGTAATCCAAGTCTATGCTCTAACCAGTAATGCTGAAGAAGCTGAAGTTGAACGGTTCTATGAAGACCTACAAGACCTTCTAGAAATAACACCCCAAAAAGATGTCCTTTTCATTATAGGGGACTGGAATGCAAAAGTAGGAAGTCTAGAAACACCTGGAATAACAGGCAAATTTGGCCTTGTAGTAAAAACAAAACAGGTCAAAGGCTAACATAGTTTTGCCAAGAGAATGCACTGGTCATAGCAAACACCCTCTTCTAATAACACAAGAGAAGACTCTACACATGGACATCACCAGATAGTCAATATCGAAATCAGACTGATTATATTATTTGCAGCCAAAGATGCAGAAGCTCAATACAGTCAGCAAAAGCAAGATTGGGAGCTGACTGTGGCTCAGATCATGTACTGCTTATTGCCAAATTCGCTATACCTAGTAAATGGATTTAGTAAAGTTGTGAGATACAGTATCACCATACAAAAATATGTTGTGTTTCTGTATAGTAACAATAAATTATCTGAAAAATAAATAAAACAATCCCATTTACAGTAACATCACAAAGATAAACTTTGTACTTATTTAATAGGAATAAATCCCACCAAGGAGGTGAAATGACTGAACACTGAATACTATAAGATTCTTCAAAGAATTGAAGAAGACACAAATAAATTGAAAGGCATCTCATGTTCACTGATTGGAAGAATTAATATTGCTAAATTAACATTTAGCAATATTAATTTAGCAATTCTGCCCCAAATAATATGTAAATTCAGTGTAATCCCTATCAGGATGCCAAAAGCATTTTACAGGAATAGAAAAAATAATAACATTTGTGTGGAACCACAAAAAAATTCTGAATAGCTGAAGAAATCTTGAAAAAGAAAGACTCACATTTCCTGATTCAGACTATATTGCAAAGCTATAATAATCGAAACAGTATGGCACCAGCATAAAAATACATACATAGAAATGGCCAACAGTTATATTAAGAGGTTTTCAATATCATTAATCATCAGCAAAACACAAATCAAAGCCACAGTGAAGTTAACCTCAGGTTGTTATAATGGCTATTATCAAAAAGACAAAAATATAACAGGTGTTGATAAGAAAGCAGAGAAAAGAGAATCATTGTGCATTGTTGCTGGGGATTTAGATTGGTGCACCCACTAAGGAAAGCAGTATGGAGACTCCTCAAAACATTAAGAACTACAGTATGATCCAGGAATTCTTCTTCTGGGTATATACTTGAAGAAAATAAATAAAGAAAGAAATATAAGAAATATTTCTATCTCAAAGAAATATAAGCACCTCTGTGTTCATTAATGCATTATTTACAATAGCCAAACATGGAAATAATATGTGTCCATCAATGCATGATCAGATAAAGAAAGTTTAAATTTATAATGGTATGTTATTCAGTCATAGAAAGAAGAAAATCCTGTCATTTCTTTCAGCATATGTAGACCTTGAGACTATTATGCTAAGTAAAATAAGTCAGACAGGGGAAGACTATCTGATCTCACTTATTGGTGGAATCTAATAAAACAAACTCAGCGAAACAAAGAACAGATTAATTTTTGCCAGGGGAAGAGGTTGGTGGGTTAAGGAAATGGGTGTAAGTGGTCCAAGAGTACAACCTTCCAGTTATAAAGTGAATAAATTCTGGGGCTATATTAACAATAACAGTCTGGCGATTATGTTAACAGCACCTTATTGGATATTTAAAAGTCCTCACCACACACATGCACAGTTATAACTCTGTGAGGTGATGGGTATGTTAATTAGCCTGATTGTGGTAATCATTTTGCATTACATACATATATAAAGTAACTTGGTTGTACACCTTAAACTTACAAAGTGTTACATGCCGGTTATATCTCAGTAAAGCTAAAAATGAAAAAAAGCCCAAGGGTTTTCCTTAATAAGAAGCTATGACCTCGTCCATCCTCCAGTTCCCAGCCCTAGAACTCCTAGGTTTCTATTCTGCCACCTCCAACTCCTATGTTTGGAAGTAGGGATGAAAATATGAATTAGTGCATCTAATGACTGACTTTTTAGACAAATTGTGAGGGTCAACAACCTGTCATTAGACAGTTGACTTATCTGCTCTGAGTAATCCTACAATCTTAGGGATGATCCTATAAGGGGAATGATGACCATTTGCATAAATGTTACCCTAGGATAACCACAAGAAGGATCAACACAAACAACAAATCCTGGCTCTTTGTAATAATATTAATAGAAAAACACTCATTTGGTTACATGTATGATAAGAAAAGAAAAAAATTGCTAGAATGAGACGTAAGGACTCTAACCTATTATGCTGTCCATGTTCAAGATCTGTTATTTCCTGTTTGATTTTTTTGGTACTTATAATTCATATTCTCAATGATAAAATATTATACATTTTAACTTTGTTGTGTGGAAATCTCAAGGAGATTTGATTTATAGCAAATATAGAGCACAGAGCTTTTTTTTTTTTTTTCAAAACAGGAAAATGTATGCATTCATTTAAGAAGAATTTACTCTCAAACATTTGTCAGACACTGTGCTGGGAGCTAGGGACTTAGGGATGAGCAAAACCAGACGCTAACACTGATAAAATAAGACCCCAATAAGCATAAGCTGCAGCTGTAATGAGGACTGTGAAAGAGAGCCGCATAGTGCCATGAGTGCTGGTGATAGGAAGGTTTGGTCTGATCGAGGAGGTCAGGGAAAGCACCCCTGCTTGTGCTGGCTAGCCAACTGAAGACAGGGAGGTAGGGGTTCTCCAGACCCTGGGCGCACACAGCAGAGCAGAGGCCTGGGGGAAAGGGCTGAAAGGCAGACACTGGAATGGGGAACAGAGATCCAGGCAAAGCCAGGCATCTGATGAGGCCAGGAGAAGAATCCAAACCATGCTGATATTTTTATCTTCATCCCAAGAGAATTTGCTTGGAATTCTGGACTGGGTTCCCAGAAATACTTCTCTACTACAGGGACTTCTGCTGTCTTCCACCTCCCAAGCAGTCAGAACGGTAATTCTGTACCTATTGTTATTAGCAGTGAGTTACAATCCTATAGCAGGGTACCCAGGGAAAAGGAGTTGGAGGTGGCAGAATAGAAACCTAGGAGTTCTAGGGCTGGGAACTGGAGGATGGACGAGGTCATAGCTTCTTATTAAGGAAAACCCTTGGGCTTTTTTTCATTTTCAGCTTTACTGAGATATAACCGGCATGTAACACTTTGTAAGTTTAAGGTGTACAACCAAGTTACTTTATATATGTATGTAATGCAAAATGATTACCACAATCAGGCTAATTAACATACCCATCACCTCACAGAGTTATAACTGTGCATGTGTGTGGTGAGGACTTTTAAATATCCAATAAGGTGCTGTTAACATAATCGCCAGACTGTTATTGTTAATATAGCCCCAGAATTTATTCACTTTATAACTGGAAGGTTGTACTCTTGGACCACTTACACCCATTTCCTTAACCCACCAACCTCTTCCCCTGGCAAAAATTAATCTGTTCTTTGTTTCGCTGAGTTTGTTTTATTAGATTCCACCAATAAGTGAGATCAGATAGTCTTCCCCTGTCTGACTTATTTTACTTAGCATAATAGTCTCAAGGTCTACATATGCTGAAAGAAATGACAGGATTTTCTTCTTTCTATGACTGAATAACATACCATTATAAATTTAAACTTTCTTTATCTGATCATGCATTGATGGACACATATTATTTCCATGTTTGGCTATTGTAAATAATGCATTAATGAACACAGAGGTGCTTATATTTCTTTGAGATAGAAATATTTCTTATATTTCTTTCTTTATTTATTTTCTTCAAGTATATACCCAGAAGAAGAATTCCTGGATCATACTGTAGTTCTTAATGTTTTGAGGAGTCTCCATACTGCTTTCCTTAGTGGGTGCACCAATCTAAATCCCCAGTAACAATGCACAATGATTCTCTTTTCTCTGCTTTCTTATCAACACCTGTTATATTTTTGTCTTTTTGATAATAGCCATTATAACAACCTGAGGTTAACTTCACTGTGGCTTTGATTTGTGTTTTGCTGATGATTAATGATATTGAAAAAACGCCAGGCCTCCCTGTCCATCACCAACTCCCAAAGTTTACTCAAACTCATGTCCATTGAGTCAGTGATGCCATCCAACAATCTCATCCTCTGTTGGCCCCTTCTTTTCCCACCTTCAATCTTTCCCAGCATCAGGGTCTTTTCCTGTGAGTCAGTTCTTCACATCAGGTGGCCACAGTATTTGAGTTTCAGTTTCAGCAACAGTCCTTTCAATGAGTATTCAGGACTGATATTTCTTTTAGGATGGACTGGTTGGATTTCCTTGCAGTCCAAAGGACTCTCAAGAGTCTTCTCCAACACCACAGTTCAAAAGCATCAGTTCTTCAGTGCTCAGCTTTCTTCACAGTCCAACTCTCACATCTATACATGACCACTGGAAAAACCATAGCCTTGACTAGACGGACCTTTGTTGGCAAATTATGTCTCTGCTTTTTAATATGCTGTCTAGGTTGGTCATAACTTTTCTTCCAAGGAGCAAGCATCTTTTTATATCATGGCTGCAGTCACCCTCTGCAGTGATTTTGAAGCCCCCCAAAATAAAGTCAAGTTACTGTTTCCACTGTTTCCCCATCTATTTGCCATGAAGTGATGGGACCAGATGCCATGATCTTAGTTTTCTGAATGTTGGCTTTTAAGCCCTTTTTCACTCTCCTCTTTCACCCTCATCAAGAGGCTCTTTAGTTCTTCTTTACTTTCTGCCATAAGGGTGGTGTCATCTGCGTATCTGAGGTAATTGATATTTCTCCTGGCAATCTTAATTCCAGCTTGTTTTTCATCCAGCCCAGCATTTCTCATGATGTAGTCTGAATATAAGTTAAATAAGCAAGGTGCCAATATACAGCCTTGACGTATTCCTTTCCCTATTTAGGACCAGTCTGTTATTCCATGTCCAGTTCTGATTGTTGCTTCCTGACCTGCATATAGATTTCTCAAGAGGCAGATCAGATGGTCTGGTATTCCCATCTCTTTAAGAATTTTCCAGAGTTTGTTGTAATCCACACAGTCAAACGCTTTGGCACAGTCAATAAAGCATAAATAAAGTTTTCTGGAACTCCCTTGCTTTTTCTTTTTTTTTAAATTTAAATTTATTTATTTTAATTGGAGGCTAATTACTTTATAATATTGTATTGGTTTTGCCATACATCAACATGAATCTGCCACGAGTGTACACGTGTTCCCCATCCTGAAACCCCCCCTCCCACCTCCCTCCCCGTACCATCCCTCTGGGTCATCCCATTGCACCAGCCCCAGGCATCCTGTATCCTGCATAGAACCTGGACTGGCTATTTGTTTCTTATATGATATTATACATGTTTCAATGCCATTCTCCCAAATCATCACACCCTCTCCTTCTCCCAGAGAGTCCAAAAGTCTGTTCTATACATCTGTGTCTCTTTTGCTGTCTCACATACAGGGTTATCATTACCATCTTTCTAAATTCCATATATATGCATTAGTATACTGTATTGGTGTGTTTTTCTTTCTGGCTTACTTCATTCTGTATAATAGGCTCCAGTTTCATCCACCTCATTAGAACTGATTCAAATGTATTCTTTTTAATGGCTGAGTAATACTCNGTGTTTTTCTTTCTGGCTTACTTCATTCTGTATAATAGGCTCCAGTTTCATCCACCTCATTAGAACTGATTCAAATGTATTTTTTTAATGGCTGAGTAATACTCCATTGTGTATGTGTATATGTACCACAGCTTTCTTATCCATTCATCTGCTGATGGACATCTAGTTGCTTTCATGTTCTGGCTATTATAAACAGTGCTGCAATGAACATTGGGGTACACGTGTCTCTTTCAATGATCCAGCAGATGTTGGCAATTTGATCTCTGGTTCCTCTGCCTTTACTAAGTCCAGCCTGAACATCTGGAAGTTTACGGTTGAAGCCTGGCTTGGAGAATTTTGAGCGTTACTTTGCTAGCGTGTGAGATGAGTGAATTTGTGTGGTAGTTTGAGCATTCTGTGGCATTGCCTTTTTTTGGGATTGGAATGAAAACTGACCTTTTCTAGTCCTGTGGCCACTGCAGAGTTTTCCAAATTTGCTGGCATATTGAGTGCAGCACTTTCACATCATCTCTTAGGATTTTAAATGTTCAACTGGAATTCCATCACCTCCACTAGCTTTGTTCATAATAATGCTTCCTAAGGCCCAGTTGACTTCGCATTCCAGGATGTCTGGCTCTAGGTGAGTGATCACACTATCATGATTATCTGAGTGGTGAAGATCTTTTTTGTATAGTTTTTCTGTGTATTCTTTCCACCTCTTCTTAATATCTTCTGCTTCTGTTAGGTCCATACAATTTCTGTCCTTTATTGAGCCCATCTTTGCATGAAATGTTCCCTTGGTATTTCTAATTTTCTTGAGGCGATCTCTAGTCTTTCCCATTCTATTGTTTTCCTCTATTTCTTTGCACTGATCACTGAGGAAAGCTTTCTTACCTGTCCTTGCTATTCTTTGGAACTCTGCATTCCAATGGGTGTATCTTTCCTTTTCTCCTTTGCCTTTCACTAGTCTATCCAGTATGGAACATGGAACATGTTCCGTATCTAGTATATCTGGTATGGAACATGGCAAATGAATACCCATGACAATGAAGTGAATCACACAGATCCTCACTTTGCTTTGGGTAATAACTTATTGGAAGATTTATGATCACCACCCCAGGCTTTAGAGGACTAGTGAAAAAATATGGCTAGAGTATCTGAACACTTACATTGCACTAATGTTACCAAAGAGAATGGGAGATTGAGGGACATTTTAAAATGTGCTTTTACCATTAAAGTAATACATGCACAAAGCAAAAAAAAACAAACAAAAAAAAATAAAGCTGTATAAAAGGTCATCAAGTTTAAAAAAAAAATCTCTCCTCATGTAAAACTGCTAATATCACTCTTGAGAGGAAGCCATTATTGAATTCCTTGTGCATTTTCCAAAAAAAAAAAAAAAAATTCACTGAATATAAAGCCTATAAATGTAACCAAATTTATCAGTCTTTTTCTTCATATTGATAGCTTCCAACTTAAGAAGGCCTTCCCATTTCAAGACAGTTTTAAAAATTCTCCCCAACTTACTTCTAGTTAGCTTGCTACATTTCAAACACACAAACATCGCAGCACGCCAGGCCTCCATACACATGCATACACCACATACATATATAGGTATATATTTATACATAAATACATATGCACTATATAGAACATGCACTACATAGCATATGTGTGTGCATAGAGATATGCCTCTGTGTATAAACATGTGGATATATGTATGTGCATATACATATAATGAAGTCCTTATATGCTTAAGTTATTGAATGACAAGTAGTATATATTTTAATATAAAAGTATAATTACATATTTGTACCTATGTGTGTGTACTGATTTAAGGAAAAGTATGAATTACTCAAAGATTCTGGGGATATACAAGACTTTAAAAACCATCTATTTAATTATTTCTCATTTCTTTCATAAACAATTCCTAGCTTTTTAAATTTCTCGAGAATTGATAGCTTCAAGGTTAGTACTTTTCCAATATTATTGTTTATATTTCATAATACTTATATATTTCTCTATGTGTGTATATATATAGACACATATAATAGATACTAGAAAATATATGACTTATTGTGTGTGTCTGTGCTCTTTTGTATGGATGTGAGAAAAGTAGTAAGTGTGCATCTATGTCTCAAGCAGTTTTATTATAGCTACTAGGAAATTTTAGGGTAAGGTTTTCTTTTTTAATTGTCTTATCATTGAATAATTGTGTTCAGTTTTTCATCTGTTCTTTACAAGACAGTGACACTGAGATTTTCCCACTGAAACAAGATCCATTTTGCCCACCCCTGCCCCTTCAAATGAGCAAATCATGTAATGTGAGAATAAATTAATAGTGCAACCCTTCACAAATTATAGTTCAAGTGTTTCTGAGGTACAGTGAGATTCCTTAGAATTATAAGTGTTGATGTCAGTTTGGTGACAATTTTCTACAAGTGTGATTGAGTCCATTTCATTCACCATCTGAAAGCATGTCTGATTGTGAGATCCATTGGGCTTGACAACCAAAGACATTTCCTCACTTACTGACTTCCCTCGTGGCTCAGAATCTGCCCAGAATGCAGGAGACCTGGCTTTGATCACTGGGTTGGGAAGATCCCCTGGAGAAGGAAATGGCAACCAACTCCAATACTCTTACCTGGAGAATCCCATGGACAGAGGAGCCGGGCAGGCTAGAGTCCATGGGATCTCAAAGAGTCGGACACAATTGTGCAACTTTTTTTGTTCCCTTGGGACAATTTTTAAGTTACAGAGGGTTATCTCTTCCATGAGGAGGTAAGTCACAAATTATTGTGTGATCGTTATCGACATGCAATTGCATATTGTCTTTTGGAACTAAAAGGGAAAAAGTGATGGCACGCCTGCCGTGTGTCCACCATTATTAGCATGCTGGAAACATTTCAGAGGGCATTGGAGATACTGCTTCCCTTGGGGCATTTTCGGGGTGAAATATGGAATGGACTCTTTCACACCTTTCATTTGTGCTGCTAAGACTGAAATCAGAAGTATAAAGCATTTTAAATCAACAGAATAAAAAGCAAATCTCAGAGTAGCTTTCCTTCCTATGGTGCTTGCCAAAAATGCCAGGCCAAGCATCAGCAAGTAAATTTAAAAAATGAGTCACCTTGACCCCTTCCTCATCTTTAAAGCTCACTTGAAAATGGGTTCCTTCCCTCCCAGTCTCCATCTGCTGTGCCCTAGGGCTGTCAGCCCTGCAGCAAAGCCCTCGTCTGCCAAGCAGTCAGAAAAGACCAGCTGTAATTGGCAATCCATTTCTCCATTTCCATTGTACAGCCATCCCTGACAAATTAATCACAATCAAATGTTGGCTGCAGCGAGGGGCACCCTACGCAGCAGGGAAGAAAAATGAGGCCTCACGCTGGTCTGACAGCCGAATCTTTCAACTCACCCTGTTAGACTGAAGGAAGGGACACTGTGGTTTGCCTGTCACCATCACCCATAAACAAACTGCTCCAAGGTGCTCGAAATTCGGCTGATCTTAACAGGGCTTCCTCAGGTCCGCCAGGGACCTGACCAATCTGTGCTGCAGGGATGAGGGAAGTGTTTTATCCTCCTGAGGAAGAAGCTTGGGGCAGTGGCATGTGAGATTGCCCATGGGAACCCTGGAAAGGGATGCTGTGTCTGACTGTCTGGAAATTGGCCGAGGTCCATTGTAAGCTCCAAACGAGAGTGTCTGTCTATCTATGCTTGCTGCCTGTCTATGGTCTGCCATTCATCTGCTGGGGAGGGAGGCATCTAGCCCTTTCCACTCATTACAGTTCACTTACCAGGCAATTTTCTTTTCAACATTTAACCATGAAACTGAAAATACCTTTAAAAATGTTCTTCATCTATCTCCCCAGTCCCTCTAATAAATTTCATAAGCTTTACCCAAAGGAAATCTCAGTCCATCACTCAGGCCAAATTTGTCTTATTTTAGATGTAATCCTAGCAAATACTTTCTTGGACTAGAGTAATTTAAAGAAGGTGGGAAGATCCGAAGAGGAAGATGCTGACAATAAGAAGTGGCATAATATAAAAGATAAACAAAAAGTCAATTTTCTTTCCCTGCCCTGCAGTATAGCCAAGAGAAAAATCATATTTTGGAGTGCTCATTCTTTGTAAAAGACAGCCAATCTATGTGATGGAATGTTTCTGATGTTATCCATCCTAAGTTTAAGAGTCTATTCTTTTATGTCCTCTCTGAAATGCTCAAGATGCTCAAATTGAATCAAGCAAGAGTAATAATGTCCTTGTAACTATGGACAGTGGCATTCACAGCTGTGACATGTAGCTTTCACAAAAGAGCGGTCAGGGTCTTATAGGTTGGTAGTAGAATGTATTAATTCCTAGGAAAACTGATCACTGTTCAGTTGATCAATACAATACAATATGCTTGTATTGCATCATTTTCTTTAAATTTTCCATTTTACCTCTTCCTGACAACTGAGTAGAAATAAGATATAATTAAAATGTGGAGTTTTATTACTTTTTAAAGCCAGGTTTAAAACATTTCATCTCTAGTGCTAACTTAAAAAAAAAAGCCACATTTTTCCATATGTATTTAAGACTAGAGATTCTATTTATTAACTCAGGTTAATAAAAAACAATGGAGATTTTTCTGAGGTCCAAATTATAGTGAAGAATTTCCCAGTACCAACCTGAAAGTGTAGAATCCAGACCATGAGCACAGCATCCAGGCGCTGCTGTGTGATTGTTTTTCCTCAGAGGTACACGATTTGAAATTTTCCTGATAATTAGAGTCTTTCTGCAGGAAAAAAAAAAATCACATGTGAAAAGATGTAAATCAATTGCTATTTCTCCCTTTCTCTCTCTGAGAAAAATATAATTTTCTAAACCTGCCTCTGCTGCTGCTGCCAAGTCGCTTCAGTCGTATCCGACTCTGTGCGACCCCAGAGACGGCAGCCCACCAGGCTCCCCTGTCCCTGGGATTCTCCAGGCAAGAATACTCGAGTGGGTTACCATTTCCTTCTCTGATGCATGAAAGTGAAAAGTGAAAGTGAAGTCGCTCAGTTGTGCCCGACTCTTTGCAACCCCATGGACTGCAGCCTAGCAGGCTCCTTCGTCCGTGGGATTTTCCAGGCAAGAGTACTCGAATTGGCAATTCGAATGGCAATTGCCATTGCCTTCTCTGAACCTACCCCAGTGACTTGAAAATCCCAGTGCTTATTGAAACACAGCTCATTAGTTGAACCTCTCCCCCTTCCCCATACCCAGGCCTCTCATCTCTTGTTAAAATAAAATTTTATCAGGAAGTACAGGGGCTTCCCTGGTGGCTCAGATGGTAAAGAACCTGCCTGCAGTGTGGGAGACATGGGTTTGATCCTGGTTCGGGAAGATTCCCTGCAGAAGGGAATGGCAACCCCCTCCAGTATTCTTGCCTGGCAAATTCCATGGACAGAGGAGCCTGGTAGGCTACCGTCCACAGGGTCACAAAGAGTCAGACATGATTGAGCGACTGACACGTCACAACTAATTGAGCCATTCCAAACATTGAGTTATTTGCTGTGTTCCTAAAAATGTTTATATCATGTTGCATATTACAGTTTAGGTTAAAATGGTTCTACACCTACTGAACTGACATTTACCTCAAAGTTAATAACGTTGCCTGCTATCTCTTGGTTGCCTATAATTGTTCCTGATAGAAATGCGTCATTTCTAATCCTCCCAACAGTCTTGATAGATCAGTACAACTAGCCCCAGTATACAGATGAGGGATCTGAGATTCTGTGAGTTTAGTAACTGACTTAGGAAAGAACAGAGTTGAGACCCCAACTCAGCCTTATTCTTCAGGGGTGCACCTGAAAGCACTCCTTGCTTCTCTGTGTTAAAGGGCAGTACTCAGAGAAACATCCTTCTGTTCTACTAAAAGAGGGGCCATGATTTGGGAGGCAGTGTCTACAATTATACAATGTATAATGAACATTCACCAAAGGCCTCAAGTCTGTCCAGCAAGCCTTTGGTTTGAAGAATCCAAATTTTGCTTTCCTGGTTATATCACAGTCTCTCTAGTTATCTCATTGGCTGAGGCACTTGAAGACCCAATATTGGGAAATCCATAAGCAGTCCTAATGGTTGTGCCAGAAGCTGGATGTTAGACCTGCAGTCATTGGCTCTTCTAACATTGACCTGTGTCTCCTGCATAATCTCAGCTTTATGCACAAGGCCATTGCTCGGCTTTGACAATTAATTTTGGGTTTCTGGAGAGTGTTGAGCAGTTGGGAGGGCATGTCCCTAGCCAATTGCCAGTACAAGGTATGAGCGTTAGGTGAGATTGTCATTTGACAAACAGTTATGGCCAAAGCCTTTTAATCATTTTTGTGTGCTTTAATTATCAGATGTTTGTTCAGCTGTATCTTTAATAAGAACAGTATTATTAGTTTAATCATTTTTAAAGCATTCTTAGCTGCAGGTTGTGAGCATCTTTGTCAGTTTTCAATGGTAAGATGTCTAAATCACTCTCTCTTCCTTCCTTACAACCTTCCCTAACACCGCTCTTTCCATCCTCTCTCCATAACAAGTGTTATTAATATTTTCTTTTCCTTCAACACACACACATACACACACACACACTTACTATGCCACTGTTAGTTGAATGTCTACATTTTTCTAACTGTTTCTAACTTAGGAAAATTGATGAGTTGTTATGAAGATCTCTCTTTTTTAAGTCTTATCTGTCAGACATGATTGTGTATGTAGGTGTTTATATATATATTAGTCATATTTGCATGTATATGCAAATATACACAAGGGACTTCCCTGGTAACTCAGACAGTAAAGAATCTACCAGCAATGCAAGAGACCCCGGAGACCTGGGTTCAATCCCTGGGTTGGGAAGATCCCCTGGAGAAGGAAATGGGAGCCCACTGCAGTATTCTTGCCTGGAGGATTCCATGGACAGAGGAGCCTGGTAGGCTACAGTCCATGGGGTCACAAAGAGTCAGACATGACTGAGCAACTAACAGTATACTATACATACACAAACACACATATATATGCATATATTTAATTATATATATATACACACATATATTTATCATATATATTTTAAAGATTTATCTTTCCCATTTCATGGGAAGCAGTCTAACATTTCAAACCAAGGCCCCATCCCTATATAGAAGTGCTTTGAGCTGTGAGGTGACCTTTCATGGATAAAAAATGATTATTAGCAGTGATGCTGGTTACTTACCAAGGATTTACCTTGTACCTTCTGCCTGATAATGGGTCAGTTGCTCTGTGTATCTTAATCCATCTCATGCTCAGAACAATCCGTGGGATAAGTGCTCTTACTGTTACAGATGAAGAAATTCAGATCACCTGAACCACTGGCTCAAGTTCATACAGAGACCACCACAGTCAAAACAGTAACTAAATCCAGGAATTCTGACTTCAGATTATCCTCACTTAACAAACAGCAAGAATGACATCCTTATGGTATTTAGGGGCTTTCTTCGTATGCATTTTCTTAGACATTTAGCTTCCTGGTAGTAGAGGAATATTTCACCAGTCACCAAATGGGCCCATTTAATAGAAAATTAGTACTCAGCACTGCTTTCAAACCAGTGATTATGTGGATAATGAGTATACATATTGGTCCCCCTTCTGTCATCTGATTTAATGGAAATTCTAGTCGGTGTCAGCTTGTACAGTGACTTTAGAGACTGATTAATGAGTCATCACTGTTTTAAATTGGATATAGGTAATCAGAGGCAGGAATAAAAATAACTTAGCATCTGAGCAACCCAGAACATTCAACAAGTGATGAATGAAACCATGAGAACCCTTCAGATGTGTGATTTATGTACATACCCTTGGGTAACTGCACTTACTATAAACCATACAAAGCTATCTTTACCCCAAATACTGATGGGTTTATATTTAAGAATTCTTCTTGGGAAATATCATAAGACTTTGAGCAAATAACTGTCAGGCCTATCAAAATCTTTTTATAAAGGGTCTTTTTATAAAGGGCAGCCTGTGAAATTATAGTTGTGAAATGTGATGCATATTTTGAAGAATAAATTAATTACTTAAGCTTTTACTGCAGATTCACTTTCTTTATCAGGTTTTCATTCCATTGCAGCCTCTGCTCATTTTTCCAAGGTGGGTTACAACCTTGTAGATGCCGACTGCCCTCTCATTTCAGCTTATTTCTGAAGACGGGAGTTGATTGACATTTTCAGCAGTCAGACAGGCTCCCTTCATAAATCTGTAAACTAAAAATGAGCTTTCTGCTTTGTGAAATCTCTCTTTTATGAGCTTAATAAAGACCTGGACAGGCCTGAGGGATAGCTCTGTTGACCTCATCAGGCTCTGTGCAGCAGGATGTCTCTACAAAAATGTGCTTTCAACAATTCCGTTTTGGGGAAAGATGTGTGTTAAGTGATCACTGTAGTGTCTGACAGTAATTGCCAGGCAACAGGAATCCTCGAGGCAAATACTGGGAATCACAGAACTGCTTGGGCATCTGAGACAGAAAATATTCTTGAACTACCCAATCTAATTCTCCTGACATCACTCAGACTCCACCTCTTCCTAAAATGTGTCTTCTGCTTCTGCACTTCTGGCTTTTGCTTACACAGTTCCTACCCTGGGAACACCTTTCCCTAGACACTGTCTCACCCAGGAATGTGGTTGAGTAGTCTGTTGATCATCTACCACAGGAATGTGTCTTTCCTTTGTATCCCCACTGTGGTTTGCTGCTTGGAGACACAAATGTGACTTCCCTCTTCACTTGTGGTCGTAATCAGTTATTTGTGGTTACGAATCACATTCTATAACAGAGTACAAGCTCCTTGAGGTCAGGTGTACAGTTTTTGCATCTGGCAGGTAAACTAAGAGTTTCCCTGGTGGCTTAATGTTATTTAAAAAAAAAAAAAAAACCAATGCAGGAGATGCAAGTTCGACCCTTGCATCAGGAAGATCCCCTGGAGAAGAAAATGGCAACTCATTTCCAGTTACAGAAGTGCAGCCCCAGAGGAAGATCTGACATTGGCCTCTTCTCCCATTGTCCCTAACACAGCAGTTTTCAATCTTGGCTGCCTTTTGCAATCACCAGGAAGGTAACTAAATAAACTATAAGAGATAATCTAGTGCCTGTATCCTATCCCTGGAAATTCTGATGTGATTGGCCTTGACTGTGACCTGGGCTTCAGGATTTATTTAGTCTCCTAGGAGAATCTAATGTTTATCCAGGACTGAGATCCACTGAGCTAGTGGAAGTGAAATTTGCTTACCCTTTCATAGGCTTTATAGTTTTATTTCAGCTTGCTTTTTACAGTGGGCAACTGACTTCATATCACTTCATTTTATCTGTTCTTGGGCAGACAGGCTGGCACCCTGAAGTTGTTGAAGGGACCTGAAATTCGTTTTTAATTTTTTGAAAGATATCTTACTTTTGAACATCTGCTAAGCTAGATGTAAGGATTAATTCAAATGATTGTGATTGTTTTGTACTTACTGTATATAGCCTGAAATTCTTATCCTCAGTTTAATTTTTCTATTACTTTTGAAGTTATTAGAGGATGTACAATTTGACAAGGATTTCTGGACTTGACTATTCTGTATCTGACATGTTTCTGTTCTGAGAAGCCACAACTGTGTAATGATAGATATAGCAAGTCTGTAAAACTTTTTGTCATCCAACTTGGCTGTGTTAATTTGACCATCATCCCAGTATTGTTTCTGGTAACTACGTGTACAATCAGCTGCAATCTTGGAATGCTACAAGTTTGTTTGATGAAATTGGGTCACATGGAGATAGAATAACTGAAATATTTCAGTTATTCTGAAGTACAAAGCAACTGGATTTGCATGATTGGAGAATAAACAATCCCATTGACTTCTTTGAAATGCCATTTTGTCTGAGCATTACTCTGGTACTAACAATGATGACCACAAGCTAGAATATGACTTGGTTTTCTTAAAGTTGGGGAAAGGATATGTTACCAAGCTCTGCTGTATTTGGCTGTGGAAATCTCTCCTTTGTCCTTTCCCTGTCATATGGCTGATACTCTAAGTTATTTGGCCGTTTGAAGATACACTTTTCACAATATTAATAAGTGTCAGGTCCCTGGGAGGTACCCGATGTCCTGTGATGATTTGGGCCCTTGAAGTTGCTTACACTGAGTTTTGGGCTTCCCAGGTACCTCAGTGGTAAAGAATCCACCTGCCAATACATGAAATGCAAGACATGCAAGTTCAATCCCTGGATTGGGAAGACCCCCTGGAGTAGGAAATGCAATCCTATCCTGTATTCTTGCTTGCAAAATTCCATGGACAGAGGAGACTGGTGGGCTACAGTCCATGGTGTTGCAAAGAGTTGGACATGACTAAGCACCAACACTTACTAGGATTTACATACTATCTCTTGCTCTAATTATTTTATCTCTATGAGCTGTGGTTTCCCCTCCTCTGTAAAATGGAGAAAATACAATTTAACCTAACAGAGCTGCTTTGCACATTAAATGAAAAAAACATGCATAAGTGATCAGTACCATATTTGATTCACAGAGAACCCTTCCATAGTAAATGGTAGGCATTATTTAGTTCTGTTTCCTAAACTTTAATCTTGAGTTACATTTTTCCAGTTATTTCCACTAGTAGAAGAAAAGTTGGGCTATAACTGCTGAATCCTGCCACACAAGGCTTGGTTTCAAACTGTTCTGAGCATTTCCAAAGATATTTTGGATAATAATGAATCCACATGTTTTCAGAAACCATTCCCTTGTGGATCAAGGATGACCATAGCATTGAGATAAATCATATAAGAACTCATAAAAAGGAAATGTACTCTGCCCTCTTTTTTTTAAAAAAAGAAAGTTCCCAGTAATAATTAGACCTTAGCCTCATTTTTTGTGGTCAGACTCAGGAAGATGTTTGCATTCTCTGGGGAAGGTAACTTGACTTTCATGAAGCTGCTGTGATATAAACCAGAAGTCATTATCAGTGATGAAAATGTGGACTTGGAACTGAGATATATCCTAGGTGAGCATACCTGTTAAAGACAAGATTCTTACATAGTGTTTAGCATTGAATCAGAGAGTGACACTAAACTTATGAACATTAAATGCTTCAGGAGGGATAAAGGGGATGAGCTGTTTAAAAAGCATCATTTATTCAATAGATGCCCACTAAATGTGACACCTGATTGACACTGATAATACTCATTTAATATTAATAGTCTGTTCATTCAGAGGTCAACAATTATTTCCTGAGTTCCCACCACACTGTGTACAAGGGATTCTTCGGAGCTTGATATATCTCGACCAGAATGAAGGAGAGCAGTTTTGGGACAGTGAGGAGAGACGGCCTGTCACCTGCTCCTGACCCTTCACTTTCAGCCCCTCAGAGGTATGTGCTGAGTGAGCATCAGAGTCCTAGGTCCTTTGGCAGTGATCCCAGGTCTTCTTGCAAGTTCGAGCTTAGAGCCAAATCTAAACATTCCAGGAAGCTCCCAGGGCTGCCGTGCCCTCCTTGATAGGAAGGATGGAAGATGAAATAGTATCCGAAGGCAATTTGTAGGCCTGAAATCAAAGAAGAAACATTTCTTGAGGGTACAGTCTCTCAAAAAAAAAAAAAAGGAAAGAAAAAGTGGCAATATTTAGAGCTGGGAAGCTTGACTTTTCTTTTTTCCTCCAGTGATGCAGATTTGTAGAGAATAAACTCTCTTATCTGCAATATATTTTTCATTAGTGTCTCCGCTGCCTGGGTGTCTCGTATCTACTGCACAGCACCCCCCTGCTCACCCATTTCAGTGTTGAGGTACTAGGGATGCTCATTTGGAGGAAGGTTAGAGCAGAAGAAGGGGGCTAGATGCTCTCTGCTGCATATATTCAACATCTGAGGCAGCTTTTCAACATATGCCATATTTTAATGGGAGCCTCCCCCACTACCCCTGCCACACTATCTCTTTACAGAAATTTCCTTGATCTTCCCAGTGACACTAAATGCTCACCATCCTGATCATTATCTAATAATTATCTATGACACTTTCAGTCTCCATCCTCTAATCTTCCTAAAGGATTCCAGCTGCTTGCCAAGCTTCCAAATCTGTGTAAGAAGCTGGGCAAGGGGAATAGGAAGTCTTCAGAGTTCAGGCAACCTTGTCACTTCTTGACCTTTTTCTAGACAATTTTCCACTCTCGGGATCCTATATATATTGAGATTCTTAGGGGATTAGTAGGATACAGAGATGATGCATATGGTTAATATTTGTATTTCAGTTTCTCAGTATTTTACGTTCTTATTTCTTCAAATAAGACCTAGCAATACACTAAATTTTCCTTTTGAGGTCACACCTCTACCCTCAGTCCAAATAGTTCTCATGGATTTCATCTCCAGCCACAGAGATGTAGTTTGTAACCTAGAACCGGTCATACTGACTCATCTAGAAACAGGCATATAACAGAGGTCTGGGAAGTAGATTGAGTCTACTCTTTTGGCTGTGGAGATTATGCAGACATGGGCAGTTTGGGGAAGTTACTAAAAAGAGACACTGTTATCATTTCTGACGAAATTAAACCTGTGAGAAAGTAGATTTGTAGTTGCTTGTAGGCATTCTACTATCATTTGGACCCAAGAGTGGTTGCAACATAGATGAAAGAGGATCCCAGAGATGGAGACAGCTTAGGTCTAGGTAATATTATGTGGATCACTGGATTAAACCATTTCTGAAGTGGGATAACTCTTGAACTCTTTAGTTATGTGAGTCTATACATATACATATCATTGTTCAAGCGAGTTTGAGTTGGTTTATGTGTCACTTGCATTGTGAACTATCCCAAATGCTATAAAATTATCACCCAAAGAACTTTTGTGTGTGTGTGTGTATATATATATATATATATTTCCAGTTTTGAGGATGACTTCCCACAGTGTTACAAACAAACCCAAAAACGTTTGGATAATGTCTAATGCTCAATTTAATTGTTCCCCTTCCATTATGAGGGCTTCCCTGATAGCTCAGTTGGTAAAAAATCTGCCTACAATGCAGGAGATCCCGGTTTGACTCCTGAGTTGGGAAGATCCCCTGGAGAAGGGGAAGGCTACCTACTCCAGTATTCTGGCCTGGAGAATTCCATGGACTCTATAGTCCATAGGGTTGCAAAGAGTTAGACACAACTGAGTGACTTTCATTTTCCCTTGTGAAAAAGTGTTTATTGTCATTAATTGTCTGTTCTAGTTGTTTCATTATTAAAAATCTACTCTGTGTTTCATTATTCCAAAACCAAAGGCACCAACTTAGGGTTTTTAATCTACCTCAAAATGAATCTACATTTGAAGAGAGAAGTTCAGTAGAAATAACATCCTTTCTTATTCTGTGATTCCCTTTAATTAATGTTATAAAATGGTCTAAGTACATCAGAAAGTTCCCCCACTGAGTCAAAAGTTCATAAAAGTACCTGTGTATAGTTGGGAACTTAATGTGAGTTTAATGCCGCATTTTAGCTCAGTGGAAAAATAATAAAAATAGTAATTTATTTAATGAGCTAAGTTGATATAACTGTAATCAATCATGAGGAATGTCTGTCTCACACCAAAGCAGAAAAGCAAAGTACACATGGATTAATAATCTACAGTTAAAAAAAGAAAATAATCATATTAAATTTTAGGATAATACTTGTATAATATGTGGGTGGGAATTTTGGATGGACATTAAATTTGACTAAAAGACAAATTCTTGGCTATCAGAGTGTTAAAATCCTTAATATTTAAAGAATTCTTAGGAAAAAATATAAACAGCCTTACAGAGAAATGGACAGAAGTCATAAAAAGTAATAAAAGAGGAAATATAAATAACCAGTAAGCATATAAAAGGATATTCAGTTGTCAGGAAAACAAAAATCAAAATAAAATATCATTTTGTTTCCTATGCAATTGACTTCAAGAGAAAAAAAAAAATAAAAAAAGATTGATAACAACCAGTGCTGGTGAAGGTATGGAGAAACTAAGACTTCATGTAATACAGATGGGAATGTAAATTTTGATCATCTGTTTTTATAAAGTAATCTAACTCTAGCTTCTGAAATTTGCATATCCCTTAGAATCAGTAAACCCACTTTGAAGAGACTCAGTTTCCCCAGCTCTAAAATCGAGTGTCCCTGAGACTTCCTTGGAGGTCGAGTGGTTAAAGCGCCACACTTCCACTGCAGGGGGCCTGGGTTCTATCCCTGGTGGAGGAACTGAGATCCCATATGCCATGGCGTGGCCAAAATATAATAAGAAATTTAAAAATTAGAATTAAAAAAAAAAGCTAAAATGAGGTGCACCATTCTATTACTGTGTGTACCTCAAAAGCAGGAGATAGTGATGTTGAAAGTCATGTAGATATTAAAGGGTAGCTTGCATTACCTCTTCCTGGATTATTCATTTTGTGCTTTGCTTCTCCTTTATTAAAAAAAAAAAAAGAAACGCCTTCAATTCAACAAGCTGGTTGTGAGTGTGTATACTGTGCTCTACTACGCATCTACTATCTACTGTGTATATGCGTAGGGCTTTCTAAGTGGCTCAGCTGTAAAGCACTGCAGGAAATTCAGGAGACTCAAGTTCGATCCCTGAGTTGGGAAGATCCCTGGAGGAGCGCATGGCAACCGACTCCAGTATGCTTGCCTGGAGAATTCATGAGCCCTGCCGTTAAGGAGTGTCACCTGGTTATGAAGATATATCTCACCTCATGTTTCTTCACCTTGTCACACTTCCAACATGACCAAGTCTTACAGAAGATGATGTCTGATGATAGCATCTGATGTTTGCTTTTGGCCAGGGGTCACTGTGGCAAGGCGTCATTGTGCATGTGACAATTTGCACATTGGGCGGTTTTGGAAATGGCATTTCTACCTCCAAGCTGCAAGGGTGCTATGCTGCGAATGCCTTCACAGAAAATAGTCTCCGGTCCCAAATGAAAAGTGCAATTTGCAAAATGGCCTAGCTGGGTTGGTGTTAGGAATAAGGAACCATACCTGACTGGATGGGTTGTTTTCAATTTTGCTTCTGCAATGGACTGTTTAAGATGGATGCTTGTTTGCTCTCTGTCTGGAGGGCCTAACTTCCTAGCAGCGTGTGCAAAGAAGACCAGAAGACAGGAGAAGGGTGCAGGCACATGTCTGTCCAGGATCTGTGCTCCTTCTGGTTTGCTTCCTATCCCTGTTGACACTCCCAGGGAGCTCTTCACCTTGGCCAAAGCAGTTGCTTCCAGCTTCCACCCCAGCACCTCAGAAGCCACCCAGATCCTGGCTTCTCCTGAGAAACAGGAGTGCTGGAAGGTGACATCCTGTAGGGACATAGAATTTTACCTCTTCTGTCTCAGGGCTTTTCCTCTGAACCTGAAAATTAAACTGACATAAGGTTTCCCTGGTGGCTCAGATGGTAAAGAATCCACATGCAATGCAGGAGACCTGGGTTCAATCCCTGGGTTGGGAAGATCCCATGGAGAAGGGCATGGCAACCCATTCCAGCATTCTTGTCTAGAGAATTCCATGGACTGAGGAGCCTGATGGGCTACAGTTCATGGAGTCACAAAAAGTCAAACACGACTGAGCAACTAACACTTAACAAGGCACATGAACAGGAGAAAATACATCAAATTTATGTAAGTTTTGTGTGACATGGAAGCCCTCATAAGGAAATACAGGACCAGAGAAGTGGCAAAACTGAAATACTTTCATTCCAGGTCAAACAAAGAGAGTCAAGTGTGGAAAAGTAACCGAAATATACAGGGAAGCTAGAGGAAGATAAGAATTGCTTTAACAGCACCTGTTTGGACCAGATTCTCTCAGCTTTGATTCCCTGTCCAAAAATGTTTCTTTTCTCCTAGTACAGGGAGAACATGTTTCACAAGGGTGTTTTTATTTCCTCTTTCCAGAAGGAAAAGGGGAGATTAGACTGCCCTGTTGCATCTTTTTTTTTTTTTTTTTATGCCTCTAACTCCGAGTACTCCTTACAGCAAAGTGGCACTTTGGGAGATGGTGAATTCTGCCATCATTCAATGCTCTCCTCAGAGATCTGGGTCCCAGAAGCCAGGGCAGCTCCTCTGAGGTCCTGAGCAGGGCCCATTCCTCAAAGTCTGGGTTTCTGCCAACTTGGGGACACTCCTCCAGGCTTCTGAGTTCCAGTGATCAAGGCTGGTTCCCTTTGTCCACTAGGGCTTTGAGTGGTAGTTGCTTCCTGCTTTGCACATGTTACTTTTGCAGTCCTTCAAAACCCATGTGACCGGTCCCTGCTATTCCACTCTCTGTTACAATAACTGTGGTGGTTCCTGTTTGCCTTTCTTGACCCTGGGGGACAGGGCACCCCATTCCCATTTCTATCAAATCACCACAGCCTCCCTGACACTTGCCTATGCTTGATGATCTTTTCTATGAACTCAGTGATTTTCAAAGTGAAATCTGCCTGTCCCAGAACAACTCACCTACATGTGATGGAGAATCAAGGCTAGATGCAGAGAAGATGAGCAAGGAAGCCTCACTCTTCTTCATCACAAATGCTTTTAATTTTTTCCATATTGTGTTTTGTATAAGATTTGTGGCACTTAAAAGGATTCCAGGGATGTTCTTATAATGTTGATTTATATTAGAAGCATGTGATAAAGTATCGCTATCTAAGTATTTGATTGAAGTTGTCTCTTTCTACCCCTGCCAGGAATAAATTCACTCTGCTCTTCCAAAATCTTCTGTTTGGAATTTTCTTAACACAATAACTATATTCTACTTAAATATGGGGTTATATGTTATATTTTTTCTTTTCTACTGGACTGTCCTCCCTAGGAAGGCAAGAAACAGCACTATATCATTAATGAGCATGGAGCCAGGGCTTAGAAGTCCTTAGGCTGAGTCCTTAGAGCATTATATACACTTGCTGGATTATTGTAAGCAAGTTATTATCCCTCCTTTGGCTCTATTTTAATACAATGGAATTTGTATTATTTTGCTTTATTTTAATATAAGGATAACAATATCTACCTTAAACAAGTGGCATGATCATCTGAAACATGAGTGAAATGCTGCTTATTTTTATTGTTAGTTTTGTGTACCTCTACCACTGTGTACAGCACAGCTCAGTGCTTGTATCTGCCCTCAGTAAGAGCCTAAAAACAAAATTGCATAAAACAAATTGGTCTAGTTACTATTGCTGCCTCACAAACCATCCTAAAATTTGGTAGTTTTTAAACTGCAACCTTAGGGTTTCCCCTGAATTGGTATATATTTTGTTTATGCATTAAGTGTTCAAATGTAGTTGGGTAAACTTGCTATGTAAAAATATTTTTTGTTGTTGTTCTAGAACTGAACTAACCTTATTTACATATTTTCTTGAACATACTAACAACTGCTGGCATTTTTTTTTCTCTTTAACTCTGTGAACAAATCAAAATCACCGACAGTACCTAAATTCTGTTGGAATCCTGCTAGGTGAAAATGATATGTCTGTAAGAACTACATGAAATCTAGTTTCCAGATGGAGCTACTTTCTTGCCAATTTTGGGACTACCCAAAGCATTTCCTCTAAGAAACCATCTCTGAGAAGTGAAAAATTTACTCTTGGAAAATTATTGGAGAAAATGCATGTGAAATGTGAAGTATGACTTTTGTATGGACAGTGTCCACGTCTCAGATATTTTATGAGTGCCTTTGGGAAATATAATAATAATGCAGATTCTTACTGGGTTGGCTTTGTTTTCCGGAAAAGTAGAGACCACCAAAAATCAAGTGCACCTAATGAACATATTTCAAAATGAAGTTTTTACTGTAGGGCAGTTGTAAATAATCAATAATCAGAAGTGATGAGAACCCTTTGCATTTGTATAGCATATGTACTTTTCAAGGCATGTCATGACCTCTTGCTTCTATAATTCCTTAAAAAAAAAAAAAAAAACCTTTGTAATATAGTAAAGGAAATTGCTATTACTATGATATTTGGCTAAAGAGGCAAATAGATATTATAGCTGTGCCATTTTAAATATGCAAGTGATAGTTTTGTTTCTTGATGCTTTGCTTTCTTTGTTGGTTTGGAAGCTACTTGACTTTTGTTCAACTTCAAGTTTAGTAAAAAAGGAGAACAATATTTACTGACTGAATTGAGTCATGACTTATAGTATGTTTGTGCCATAGTTTTGTGTTTGTACAAAAGAGACCAATGTCTGCCCTGAGGGTACTATCACTACCACTTTGCACAGTTTGCACAGGGTAAACACTGATGGCACATGCCAAGTGGTTCCCAAACTTATCCAGTAAGAGGGTTTTTTTTAATAAGGTCAAAGAAAAGTTCACAGGTCTCTATTCTGTAGTGCTAAAAAGGCAGCTATGGTTCCTGTAATGTTTTTCAAAGTATTTGCATTTTAATTACTTCAATGGATCCATACACTTGTAAAGTAGTAATATACACATATATGAAGCACACTATTCATTCTAAAGGCCAGTCATGATACACAATGAATTCATTTCTTGTTATTGTTCAGTTGCTAAGTTGTGTCTGACTTTTTGCAACTCCATGGGCTATAACACACCAGGCTTCCTTGTCCTTCACTGTCTCCCAGAGTTTGCGCAAACTCATGTCCATTGAGTTGGTAATGCCATCCAGCCATCTCATCCTCTGTCGTCCCCCTTCTCCTCCTGCCTGCAATCTTTCCCAGCATCTGGGTCTTTTCCAATGAGTCGGCCTCTTTGCAGTGGGTGGCCAAAGTATTGGAGCTTCAGTTTCAGCATCAATCTTTCCAGTGAATATTCAGGATTGATTTCCTTTAGGATTGACTGGTTTGATCTACCCAAGGGATTCTCAAGAGTATAAATATGAATTCATAAAACTCTTTAAATAACTCTAAATTCCCCTAGGAATTCATAACTACTGAAATCTTTCCAGTGAATATTCAGGATTGATTTCCTTTAGGATTGACTGGTTTGATCTACCCAAGGGATTCTCAAGAGTATAAATATGAATTCATAAAACTCTTTAAATAACTCTAAATTCCCCTAGGAATTCATAACTACTGAATCAGAAAGCTCAGGGATGAACAGCCTCCTACATCTCATATGTCAGTGCCAGTGGAGAGGAATGGCTGTCTGAAGGGCTGTGTGGAAAGGTACTGTAAGTCCAAGGATGAGTTCAGAGCAAAAGAGGTGATGTCTATCAACGGGTGATGTCTGCCAGGGAAGGGGGACAGGTTAGGTGTGTAAGAGCCACATGTTTGACATCCTTGACTCAGAGCCACATGTTTGACATCCTTGACTCAGACTGGACCATTTGACTCAGCTTACCCTGGGAAAGGATAGTGGAGATAGCCACTAAAATAGATATCTAACAAAGGTTTAAACTAAGAACTTAACTTTAAAATTCACTTAAAACTGCTCTAAAAGATAAAATCTGTTTTACAAAATATATTTAAGAACAAGTGAAGTTTATTGGGTCTTTCATCCCAAACTTACCCTGTGATTAACCACCCTGTTCTTGCTCCCTCCGCTTGAGGAAACCATCTGTTTTTCTCCAATACTAATTAAATATTGAAGTCTCTTCTCTTATTTTAGTCATTTGATGGGGGACCGCCCCTACCCATCACTGGTTGGCACAGCCATCCCATCTGGCTTGTTGGTGCTTGGTTTATTCTGACTGGCTGTTCTCTTAAAAAACGAGTCATTCACTGAGACCACTTGCTCAAAAGTGGGGATATGGAGAAAAGTAAGTGAAAGACAGCTTTGGTCCCTCAACCCAATACCCCTATTTATCTAAATGAATTTCTCTAATTATCAGTCACTTACCATGTGAACTATTCAACCTTCTTCTTTACTGATTTTTGAAATACTTTTCAGGAAAGGAATAAACTCCAATGCTATGTATAATTTATATATTAACCATTCCTGGAATCTTCTAGTTTCTTCAGAAAGTCTTCTACCTTAGCTTTATTCTTCTCTGAGCATGTTGGAAAAAATTAAAATAACTACATACTTAAAAAATATTTTAGTGGGGTTTCCTTGCAATTATGAACTCATCATAAATGCTCTGTTTTTCTGAGGGAAAAAAAGATGTATTTGCTCTCTCTCTGCTCCTTTTGTTCCTATTCAGCTACTTATGATCTCAAAAACCCATCTTTAGATATCACTTCCTTTCCTATCCCTGAAAATTGATTGCTCTGCCTCCAGGCCAGCTTTGTTTTTACCTTCATTATTGTTCTTGAAAAGTATATTTTTCACTTGGGCTGGGTGAGGGCAGGGTTTGTGTCTTCGTCATCACTGTATCTCGAATGCCTTGCTGCAAATGGCTGGTGGTAAATGCCCCATAAGCATTGGTTAGAACTGACCTCCATGGACTGTATGGTCCATGGGGTCTCAAAGAGTCGGACACTACTGAGCAACTTCTACTCACTCACTCACTCACTCACTCACTCACTCATTCCAGTCTGCCACCACCATCTCCCCATGGAGAGAGGCCTGATTTCATTCACTGACTCAGCCTATTCCCCACTGAAAGCTAGTTTGTATGTTTTTTTTTTTTTTCTTTTATTGATACTCTTTTTCCCCATTTTTTTTCCCCTTAAGGTACAGTACTGCTTTTCACTCTACATAACGAGGATCATAAATAAATACAACAGATGAGTGTTGCCTCAGTGAATGAGATTTCTTTATTACATATAAAGTATAAATGCTATTAAATTTTTTAAAATATATTTTTACTGCCCCAATACATCTTATTTTATGAATTACTTTTGACTATTAACTTGAAAATAAAACATATTACAATATTCCCCTAAAGTGTAGGCAGGCAGGGTAGGAGTGGTGAGTTGACCATATTTCTGTCTGTGTTAAGGGTTTTCAGGTGACTTGACTTCCCTGAGGTTCTGGCTGGGCTCTCAGATGAGTGCTTGGCAAGCCTGAGACAGAGTTCCCAGAAGAGGCTGAGTTTTCTCTGATAACTTTAGGGACAGATGGAGGCGCACTCCTCTGGGCTATTTGAGAGGAGTCCCTGCTCAGAACTGTCTGTGATCTATAAGCAGTCAGAGTAGTGTCTCAGATTCTTCTCTGGGCTGGTGAGGCATGAGAAAACTGTAGGACACACCTACAGTTTGGGAAGAAGGGATGGACACTGGGCTGATCCTTGAGTTGTCCAACCTTCTTCTCTATTAATTTTTGAGTGGTAACTTTGAGGGGGTAGGGATGGTGGCGAGCGGCTACTTTAAATTTGATCCAAGAGTTGACTGGTCAGGAAGAGTGAAGATCTGGTCATTCTACACAGATCTTTGTCATTATGGATTTATTCTCTCATTCATTCATTCAATAACCATGAATGCCTGCATCCACTTAAGCACCTTGCCTGGCATTATTATGATACACTGACTAGGCAGCCTTCCAAATTATTTTGGAAGGGGGTTATACACATTTAGGTAACTCAATTATTCATCCATTGAGAATTGCCACTGTATTGCAATTTTACCTGGAGATAGCTATTGGTATGGGGCAAAGGTAGATAAAAGAATACACAGTGTGTCATTCACCTAGATCTTACAAGTCAACTCTGGCATATTTATGAACTGACTCAGCATCTAATAAAACGTCCAAATTTTTAAGCCCCCCAAAATGTGATTTGACTGATGGACATACAATTGGCACCAATATCCTTATCCTTCTTTGTCATTCCTTCCCCTCTCTATTACTTCTAAGTCATAAGAATTTCAAGATAATATTTTCTCTGGTATGCTTACCATGAAAAGCTTAAAACATAGAGGTTGGGAAAATACAAAGAAAAAAAATGGGGTTGTTTTATAAGTATAAAATGAATTTTATTTACATTAAAGTCATTGATATTTGATAGCATATAAGCAGCCCTCCCTAATTATTTTAATCCTGATAATGTCAATTTCATGGCTAGAGCAGACAAGCTCTAACACACTGTAAGGTCTCCCTGAACACTATAAAAATTCAAATTAAATGTTTACTTCTGAAGAGATGCGTTTCTTAGAGGCCCAGCAAGTCTTTACAGATGTCATGATAATTGACAGTTGTGTATTGGACACGTCCTGGTGCCAAGTCCAAGGTCAGGCTCTGCAGCAGATGCTGCCCCCGCCCTGCCCTTCCTTCTCCTCTCCACACTCATCGTGTCTATGCAGCCTCCCTGACATCCTCCTACCAGAATCTGCGTCTCTCTCTGAGAGCATCCTCTGACTTCTGGAACATGCTCTGCTGAAGACCAGGGCAGGTCAGGATGTCCAGGAATCAAATCACACACATACCAGCCACCTGCAATCCAGGAGTAATGGGACTTGGTGGATAAATACCCCACCTCTTTTGCTCCTCAGATAAGGTAACTTTGAAGTATATGCTCTACACCATTTCCCAAAGTTCCCCACTGAGATTGTGCCCCAAATGCCCACAATGCCAGCTGGTTTGATAGCCACCCTTTATGAGGTTTCTACTCTTCCATCTTTCCACTTTCCTAACCGTGTTTCTGGGGTTGTCCTCCATTCATGTCACTGCCTTGTTCAAGGTCTGCTTCTGGTGGAGGCAAACCAGGACATGTGCATAGAATACATGATCTGTTCATCTTTACTGCCTGTCCAGGGGAAATGTTTTTGAGTTATGCTAAGTCACTTCAGTCATGTCTGACTCCATGCAACCCTACGGACTGCAGTTCACCAGGCTCCTCTGTCCATGGGATTCTCCAGGCAAGAATAGCAGAGTGGGTTGCCGTGCCCTCCTCCAGGAGATCTTCCTGACCCAGGTATCAAACTTGTGTCTCCTGCATTGACAGGCTCATCTTTATCACTAGCGCCACCTGGGAAGCCCCACGGGAAATGTTATTATCCCCATTTTACAGATAAAGAAGCTGGGGTTCAGAGAGATCAATTAGCTTGCTCTCTTTTTCCAAATCTCCTTCCTTTCCTAGTTTATTGAGAGAAGACTGGCAAGGTATGATCTTTTAAGAATGTGCAGCCGTGTGGTTAATGAATTTTGCAGCAGAATAATAAATCCAATATTTATTGATTTGAACTGCTGTAGTCATGGTCAAAAATGCAGGAGGTGGAATTCTGTTCATTCTTTCTACAAATATTTATTTTCTCCTGCTAATTGCCGGGCTCTCCGCTCCTTCCTGAACGTACAGTGGCAAGTGAGGAGCTCTCCTTTGAGAAGGGCTGAATGCATACTGATTTGTGAAAAATTTTCATCGTGGTATTAGAGCTTCCTGTGATGCCAGGATCTTAGGCTGCTATTCAAGAAGTGTTCAGAAATGACAACCTGATTTCTAAGCATCTACTCAGATGCCAGTTAGTTGGCTTTATGTCAGTAAGCAGAACCCCATTTCTCTCTCTCTCTCTTTTTTTTTTTTTACTTTTGGATCGACCTTTTTGTTTTCCTTTCACTTGAATATAAATGCCTTTTGCAGGTAATGAATATTTCTGACACTGCCTTCAATTTGAATAAGTAATAATGACCAAAGTTCTGAATATAATTGCATGATCCACATCAACTTAAAAATTGGGTACAGGACTCGCTTAGAAAGTGCCTGGACTAAGGGAGTATTGAAGATGTTAACAGAATATTTTCCTCATACTTTCATTCAGTTAAAAGGGGAGAGAGAGAAGCTATTGATTTAAATCAGTGGGAAGAAATTGGTGTTTAGCCTTGTTGGCATCTTAACTACAAATGAAACCAATATCCCAATGTCGTTCCATTCTGAGGGCTATGATGATTTCACGGTTGACTAGTGATTTGTACCTTGCTTCAAATTACTTAGGATGTATTATGGCATAATCTATGAAAGCAGGTGGGCTCCAAAAACACAGCCCGTAGACATGAAGGGAGAGGCTCAGGGCTGTGCAGTCACAGAGCAGGGCGGGTCCCCTGATCACGAGGGCCCGTCGCTGTTCAAAACGATAGATTCCACAAACTTGGCCTCCTCCTCTTTTTCACCTGTCCACGGCTTTTCTTGCATTCCCGCTCCCCAAGTACACATCCCATGTAAAAAGCCATGGTTCTTTGCTCTGACTGAACTGTGACTGTCTTCCTCTCTGTCAGGTATCCCAACTGCCATGCAGAGCATCATCTGCTAGCAGGATAAAACGTTAGAAATGATGAAGGATAGAAGCGTGCGTAAGGCCTGGAGGAAGAGCCCATAATAGTGGTACTTTTTTTTTTAGTCAGGCCAAGCAGCATGCTTTTTATTTTTAAATCCATATATAGACACAGAGGATGTATACATTATTGCTGTTTTTCAATCTCTAAGTGATCTCCAACTCTTTTGACTCCATTCACTGTCACCCGCCAGGATCCTCTATCCATGAGGATTTCTAGGCAAGAATACCAGAGTGGGTTGCCATTTTCTCCTCCAGGAGATCTTCCTGGATCAGGGATCGAGCCTGTGTCTCATGCATTGGCAGGCAGATTCTTTACC
The DNA here is from genome assembly GCA_006410635.1 of Cephalophus harveyi. Lineage (NCBI taxonomy): Eukaryota > Metazoa > Chordata > Mammalia > Artiodactyla > Bovidae > Cephalophus > Cephalophus harveyi. The sequence continues at coordinate 40,721 of SJYT01081059.1, forward strand.
ACCAAGCCACCAAGAAAGTGGAGTGAAGGGAAAGTCACTCAGTCGTGTCCGACTTTTTGTGACCCCGTGGACTATATAGTCCATGGGATTCTCCAGGCCAGCATACTGGAGTGGGGAGCCTTTCCCTTCTCCAGCGGACCTGCCCGACTCAGGGATCAAACTGGGGTCTCCTGCATTGGATTCCTTACCAACTGTTATCAGGCAAGCTCAAGCCACCAAGAAAACCAGATGTATATATACACACACATCAATATGTAACAAAACACTGATCAATGGTTATCCTATAAGACATGCATACAATTTCCAGCAGTGAATCAAAAGGCTTATCATGCTACAATTCTCAAATGATAAAATGTTTTCAGGACAGAATACTTTTCAGTCTACTTTTTACCTAGTGGTGTTTTGAAATTTTCCACCTGCAGATGAGAGCACATCAGTGCTTCATAATATCAAGGTGTTTTATATGAATTACGTTGTTTCTGTTGAATAGCTCTACTGAATACCAAAGGAAAAACTCTATCCCAGATTGTGCAATTTTATTACACCCTTCTTCATGCTTTGCCATTAAAGGAATTTCAGGTATTTTGAAAGGCCTCTGAAGGTGGGAAAGGTACTTTTGAACCACATTCCTAGCTAGTGTATTTCATTTTTACGGAGCTGTCTAGAATATAGAAGCATATTTAGGAACTAAAGAAATGAATTCCGAAGCCAATTGTTTACTACAATTTATTGATGACTATGTACTCACCATTGGTATACATTCTGTGAGAGAGGAAAAAAGAACAAAAAGGCAGTCCTGACCCTAAAAGAGATCACCACTACTTGGAAGACATATACAATACGCACAAGAAATGAATTGATATTAAAGTCTGTTAGTTGACATAGTCAGAGCTGGGCTCAGTGCAGGAAGTGGGCACTGGAGTTAATCTGGAATGAGGGTAGAAGCCCTTCACAGAATGGAAGGAAGAAGCTGGTACAGGACTGGGAAAGGCATTAGAGTTGGAACCAAGAGGGCACAAGCGGAGGATTGGAATGTGGTTTGAAGTCAAAGTGCTTGCAAGAGGGTTGTGAAATACAAGTGGGAAATGAGAGAGAATGACGGGCTTGTGGTTGTGGGAGGTGGGACCCCAGTGCGTGTTCTTAGCTGGGGTGTGCTGGCCACGGGGTACAGACAGGTTGTCTGCATTCTTTTAGTCTAACATTATGTCCATCATCTTATTTTCCTTTGTCTTTTCTTTTTCTCTTTCATTTATGGCAACAACACTGCCCAAAGGTTTAAGTCCATAGTTACTTTTCACCATTTCTTTCCCCCTGTTTCCACCGGTAATTAGTTGTCAACTATTTTTAAGTCATTTTTATCTCCATCAGTTCAGTTCAGTTCAGTCGCTCAGTCGTGTCCAACTCTTTGTGACCCCATGAATTGTGGCATGCCAGGCCTCCCTGTCCATCAACTCCCGGAGTCCACCCAAACCTGTGTCCATCAAGTCGGTGATGCCATCCAGCCATCTCATCCTCTGTCGTCCCCTTCTCCTCCTGCCCCTAGTCCCTCCCAGCTTCAGAGTCTATTCCAATGAGTCAACTCTTCACACGAGGTGGCCAAAGTACTGACGTTTCAGCTTTAGCATCAGTCCTTCCAAAGAACACCCAGGACTGATCTCCTTTAGAATGGACTCGTTGGATTTCCTTGCAGTCCAAGGGGCTCTCAAGAGTCTTCTCCAACACCACAGATCAAAAGCATCAATTGTTCGGCGCTCAGCTTTCTTCACAGTCCAACTCTCACATCCATACATGACCAATAGCTACGGAATATTTCCCTCCTTTTCCCCTTCTGCCATCACCCGAGTGTATTCTATCCCCAATTATTCCAATGCCCTCTTTTATTAACTTGTTTCTTACCTTATGGCCCAATTTTCCTTCCCTTAACTAGACTTCCTACAGTGAAGTCCATTTTTGGTCCCTTTGCCTTCGCTCACATCACCTCTGCAGAATCCTGCTCCCCATTTCTTATTTAAACCCCATTATCCGATAAGGTTTATAATAAATACATTTCTTCCAGAATGTTTCCATGATCCACTTTCTCTGCCTTTCATTCCCAAACTGGTAAATATTTTTGCCCCTAAATTCCTAAAACATCTTCTCAGACCTCTTATTATCTTACCCGTAATAGAAAAGAATAGCAAGAATATTGACTTTCAAGTCCAGTCTGCCTAGGCTGATCAGCTCTATTCTTATCAGCTTGGCGGTCTTAAGCTTGTTACTCAATGTCTCTGGACTTTTTATTGTTATTGCTGTTAGTTGCTCAGTTGTGTGTGACTCTTTGAGACCCCATGGACTGTGACCCACCAGGCTCTTCTTCCATGGGATTTCTCAGGTAAGAATGCTGGAGTAGGTTGCCATTTCCTTCTCCAGGGGATCCTCCCAACCCAGGGATTGAGCCCGGGTCTTCCACATTGCAGGCAGACTCTTTATTGCTGGGCCCCCAGGGAAGCCCTGGCGAAGCCCTTAACTTCATTTTATTCATCTACATAATAAGAATAACAAGTCTGGACCTTCGGGTGTATTGGGAAGATAACAAACAATGTATGACACAGCTCCTGATAAACTGTGTTTGACTTGGAGTTGCTGTTCAGGAGACATTTGTTGAATGAAATGCTCTCTCTGAGTAGAATATGAGATGTGAAAGAGCACAGACCATGGCATGTAGTAGGCATCCAGGAAATGTTTGCACAGTGAAAGGGCTAGAATTTTAGGAGGCAAAAACCTGCCACCAGTTTCGTCCATCAGTTTTAAAATCTGTCCACCAGGAGCCAGAGAAGGCTAAAATTAGACTGGGTAAAAGCCTGACTCATTTATCATCTATCATGGAGTGACTTTTGCTTGAAAACATCCCCTCAAGACAGTAGAAACCGTCATTCTAAAATTGCATTTCAACTGTTTGTAGTGACCACAGCCATCCTCGGTCCTATTTTCTGAGTTGAGCCTTACATTTACTGTTTGCCAAGCTTGAGGGAATTCTGCCTGTGCTTGCATTTTCAAAAAATAATAGCTGCTGGTTGTGCTACAGTGACTTTGTCGATTTCCCTCAGCTTTTAATCTCTACTGACATGAACACATCTAGCTTTTAAATGTCCCCTGAGCTATCTCCTTTCTCCACTTCCAGTTTGCTTTCCCTCCATAAGTGATGCCCACTTGGGTTTATTGATTAGAGTTGCATCTTTTTTAAGTAGCATGATCCCCAAAGGTTAAAACGGCCAGTTTTGTCTCAGTTAAAAGAAGCAAATTAACTTGTGATCTTCTGTTTTGGTTTCTACGATAGAAATGTGTGCACACAATATCGAACATGGCTTTAGTGTTCAAACTACCTAGATCTGGATCCTACCTGAAGCACCTACTGACTCCGTGAATTCAGGGCAAAATATGTGCCCTTGTGAACCTTTTGCTTGTCTCTAAAGTGGATATAAGAATTAAACCAATTTCATCTGAAATTGGGAGAAATTAAATGAAATAAGGCAATTAAATGTCTTAACGTGGTGAATCACTTAGAGTTCATAGGTATTGGATATTCATATTAACATTTTTATCATCAGTCTTTTATAATTATCAACTTCACTGTTGATTTTATGCTTTTGACTTTCCAAATTGTTTGTTTATTCCTTCTATAATAGATTTGTTGTTGTTCATTGATTTTGTGTGGATGTGTTTTTATTATTCCTCAGGGTAAACATTTCACTTAATGAATCAGGCTCGATGTTGTCTTGACTCCCCTCCCTGCCTATTCTTGATGTCTGAGTTGGGCTATCATGGGCAAGAAGGACTAGAATGGAAAACACCCCTCTGTCTTCTTACAGGAGAGGTATTCCCACAGCATCAACTACGCAGATTCTCAGCTTTTTTCTTTTCCCTGCTTCAGCTTGCCTAACATATTCCCATCAATATCAGTAACTGACTGCTTCTCATGGGGGTACAGATGTACATAAACAAACAAATAAGGACACCTCTCTGATTTGTAGGACAACTACCATCCTACACAATTACTTAGTATAAGTCAGAAAAGGCAATCCTATCTGGACAGAGGCGATCCCATAGCTGAAAGCCTTGGTAGTTTAGGTGAGGTGTTTTGGGACAAGAAAAACCAGTCTTTTCTGTGGATGATGGGGATGGGGAGTAGATGGGGGGGATGGTGGGGGCTGGTGGGGAAGGTGGGAGATGGTGGGGATAGTGGGGGATGATGGAGATGTTCTGGGATGATGGGGAGACGGTCACCCTTGAACCTGAGCACAAATGTTGGCAGCTGACCTAGGCTGGATTTCATTCTGATCTACATCTCGACTCAGCACAGTCTTACTTGGAGGTCCTGTTGGGAGTAGACATATGCTTGCACCGTCCCCCACAACCCTAAGGCAACCACGGCTATACCAGGAGACAGCATGACCTCTCACTCCTTCTCACTGGAACATTCCCCCTCCTCTGCAAGTTCCCAGTCACCCCTCATTTTTAATGAGAGGTGGATCTCCAAATACTTTGAAAGTCATGGAGGTGAAACTTTTTCTACTGACATTAATGCTATGGTAAACTTTCTTTTGCAGAGGAATGCAGTGTGGGGACCAATTCTTTTCCACGAGAATTGCATGAGAGTGCTTGAGAAATCTTCATTCTGATGGGGAGAAATTTAATGCTGCCTAGAGAGGGGGTGGGGGCTGCATTTCTCAGCATTTGCTGCCATAAATATGTTTCCTCAGCAGGTCTCTCCGTCCGGCATCAGCCGCACCCAGCAGCTGTATATCTCGTGGTACAAGGGCCCCTGGCTGCCTGCCACCCGCTTCCACCGACATGTGTTATGACTTGTAAAGAGTTCAAGGAAGGGTTTCCCATCCAGATATCTGTCACCCTTGGAGATTAGCTCCCCATGGCTGCTGGAGGGCTTGTGGACCTGCTGAGAAGTCTTGTGAAAGAAAACCTTTAATCTTACAATTCTTGGCCAGCTTGACTTTCTAACTTTTCTGGCTCTGCACACCTTGTAAAATTGTATGAAAGAGAAGAAGATGCTATTTGCTGCCTTCTGTAAGGGAAATAGGTTGCAAATAAAGGACGCTTAGGAGAGCAAAAGATGAAGAGAAGGAGAGAGGGTCACCTTTATTCTCCCATTAAACTTACACTGCTCAGTCTTGAGACTTAAGCAAAATGTTTGTGACCAAATACATCTTCTACAGAATTGCAATAAAGGGACAATATGTCTAAATTTTGGACTGACTTAGCACTATGCAATGCTGTTTTATGGGATCCAAAATGCTATCAACTGTAAGATGTCCCGGTAATTTTAGAAACATTCAGCTATGATGTTATGTCCTAACCCCTTAAAATTTATATTTTATACTTATCAAAGGAGGCTTTCCAGGTGGTGCTAGTGGTAAAGAACCCTCCTGCCAATGCAGAGGACATAAACACATAGGTTTGATCCCTGGGTCAGAAAGAGCCGCTGGAGGAGGGCATGGCAACCCACTCCAGTATTCATGCCTGGAGAAACCCATGGACAGAGGAGCTTGGTGGGCTACAATCCTTAGAGTCACAAAGCGTCGGGCATGAATGAAGTGACTTAGCATGCAAGCATGCGCATGCACTTATCAAAAGAGCACTTTGTATTTATTTTAGACACAGTCCTTTATGATATATCACTCTTCTGCATGCACAATCAAAAAGAAAATGAAAATGCATGAGTGAAAATATTCCTCAACCTTCTTCACAAATACTGAGTTTTCCAAATCACCAGGCTTCTCAGAGTCATCAATAGACGTGTTTTCTTTCCACCTAGTATCATCGTCTGTGATGTCAAAATAATGTTGATATAGTCTTTCTTTTTTTAAAAAAAAGTACAGAATTGTTTTCCACCTGTTTAGCTTCCCCAGTAAGCTTATAAACTTCTTGAACAGAGTATAGTTGTCACATTCTTATTTTGGTATCTCCCTCAGCATTGTGTTCCACTGTGTTCAGTCCCTAGTACATATTCATTCAGTTGGATTGCTGCATCCTATTTCAGTAGAAGAGAAGGAAAATTAGCAAGATCTGCCTGAAAAGTATTTCTCCAGTCTTGGAGTCCTGCAGACAAAATTGTATGTCTTCAGATACTACAAAAATCTGGGTCATATGCCTCTACTTGGGAACTTGAGAGAGTTTGATGAGTGCTTCATCTCAAGATGGTGATATTTCTCTCCATTGGTCAGAAACTGGTTCTGATACAGCTATTTTAAGAAGGAAGGAAGGGAAATCACAAATTACTCACTAGGATGTGAACAGTACTCTCATTCTTTAAAGTCTAACTTCAATTCTTCCTTCTCTATGGTGCTTTCTGGAATTTAAGTTGGACTGATCACACCTTGTCTGAATTTCTGTGGTATGTGAGTTCCTTTTGGTATTTATCAGATTCTGCCTTTGGACACCTCTTACATTCTAAAATCACTTCATGAACACAAGTGAGTCTTCTAATTTGCAATAGGATTTGGATTAAAGAAATTTAAAGAGGTAATCCCACAAGCACTGGTTGGTGAATAGAAAAGTGAGACAGGGCAGGGTGCGTTAATTAATGGGTTACTACTGTGGGCAAGCGGGGCTCATTTTTACTGGAGACTGTGGTGGGCTGAATTACAGCCCACAAAGAAGTCTACATCCTCATCCCAGGAACTTTAAATATATTACCTTACATGGCAAAATGTGTTTCACTGATATTAAGTTAAGCATATTGAGCTGGCAAAATATTCTGGATCATTCAGGTGGGGCCAATATATTCACAATGCTCCTTTGAAGAAGAAGACTGAAGGGTCATAGTTAGAGAAGGTGAAGTGACATCACAAGCAGAAGAAGGGAAGGGCAATGTAACAGTGACATGGGGGACAGGCCAGGAGCCACGGCGCGCAGGCAGAGTGAAGAAGCGGAAGGAAATGAGAAAATGGAATTGTCCCAGAGCCTCCAGAAAGAGTGCAATCCAGCCCACCCCTGATCTTAGTGAAGTGAAATTTATCTTGCCCCTCTGACTTTGAGAACTAAGATGACAAATGTCTATTCTTTTAGGCCACCAAGTTCATGGATAATTTGTAGCACTAGGAAACCAGTGCAGAGATTTCTGAGATACCATGGGAATCTTAGTTCATACTCATGCCTCTGAGGGCCTCGGAGACCAGGGAATGTGTCCAGTGACTCCCCTCACTCGCTGGGTAAGAACTGCTCCCAGGGGCATTAACTTTCCATTACGATTGACTTGTTTAAGCTGATCTCTCATCCTCTCCAGAGGCCAGAGAGAGCCTCAGTCCGAGAGACCCAGCTGCATGAAGAGAGAGTGGTGTGCTTGGCCATGACTGGCTGCCAAGGATACAGATGATAAGTAGGGAGAACCAAGGAAAGTGGGTGGAAGACCGGCATTACATGCCATGGTGCATAAGTACACGTGTGTGGGCATACATGTATGTATGCTTTTTGTTCCCTCTCATCAAGTTCTTCAAAGCTAGAAATTCTCTCCCATTTGTGAGGCTCCAGCTCAATGCTTGACATCTAGGAAAAACTTCCTGGTGGACTGGGAGACAGAATGGGACAGCTTGTGAATGTCACAGTAAATAAGGAAGTTGGCTATTTTACAGTGCCATTTTCTCTAATTCCTAAATTAAGACTGCAGGAAGAAAACATTGCTATTTCTTGGAAAGAGAGTCAAGAGGTTTTGTAGATCCCAGGCAGTGTGGGTGCGAGGTGGCTGTCAATCACAAATGCAAGTTGTCGCTCGGCAAAACGGCTTTCTCGTGGCACACAATCCATCTGCAATCTGAGGCTGCCTCGTCAAGGTTAGCAGATAAATCAATACAAGAAAGAGCCGAGCATCACAGGCAGTGCTGATGTCAAACAGCCGTTTCATGTGTCTGGCAGAAAATTGAGCATATTGGTAAAGTACTAAAGACTTCCTTCATGAAAGTCCTATGATCCCTGGTCCTGAAAGAAAAATCAGATTAACTCCCACAAATCCCACTTGACACATGAGAGACAGTTTTGTCTTGACAAGGGCTTGGAGAGGACAATGCGATGAATGTAGCAAAGTCTTCCCTTCGCTAGGTATCTAACGGGACTAGCTTTGGGAAGCGCTTGTTAAACACCAGATACTCTTTACTCCTGGATTTTTTTTTTTTTTTTTTTAAGCAATAAACTGAGCAAGCACTGCACTCACTGCTCTTTGCAGATGCCTTGCATGTTTTCACTTTACTTTCTGTTCTGCCAGGTACATTAGCCTTCAGAACTTATTTAAAATGAAGGCTGAGTGCCTCTTCTTTAAGGGAAACCTGGAAAATGGTCTTTCTCTTCCACACAGGCTGCTACTCCTGATTTGAACATGTCAGACAAAAGTTTGATGCCCTTGAATGGTATTTGGCTAAATTCATTGACACTCACTGTTAAAATAGCCCTAGGGTATTAGAAAAGCTCTGTCTTTCTCTTCATGTACATACACACACACACACACACACACACAAACCTATGTATATATAAAATATTTAAGCACATACATACACACATGAAGATATATTTTGAAGGTCAATGTGTACTTAAAATATTTGAAAGTAATAAAGAGTAAATGTAACATATGGTATTAAAATTAATTGATCTTTTCAAAGAATCATCAGGTTCTGAAGGAGATTTTAGAGTAGTTAAGCCCTGATGGATCCATAGTTTTGCTAATTACATAAAGGTCCTGATTGCCACAGGCCTCAAGGGACTCTCTGACCCCTGCAGATTTGTGGGCTGTGAATATCAGCTTGTGAGTGATCAGCCTGTGGAATCAAGTTAAGTTTGCAGTCCCGAAACTTTGAACTCCTTTTCTGAGAAAGCAGCTTGCTACCTAATTAAGCAACAAGCACCCCAGCCCACCCCCCAAACTGGGCGCGTGTTGGCATGAGCCAGAGTCGCCAGTTCCCACCTGTCCACTTTGGTTCCTGGACCCGTGGCTCGTAGCCAAGTCATACTGCACTGGTTCTGGCCCCCGCCCCGACACAAGCTGAGCTCTGTGCCATTGCTGTGTGCTACCCTGTCTTTGGGGCTGTGTCTGCAGTAATCAACACTTTAGAAATGATAACCCAGAACCGTGGTGAGGGTGGTGTTTGATGACAGCACGTTTCCCTTGTTTGCTGGTGCTTCTGTCCCCCTCCTCTCCACCCCTTGCCTTCCCTTCTCTGTCTCGCTCTGTGCAAGTTTACCCCAGAGTCCCATCTCTGCTACCTGGACTCTGTTTGGGTCTGGCTGATAGGAAAGGGGAGATTGCAGGATGGGAAGTGGGTAACTGCAGGATGGGGTAACTACAGGATGGGAAGGGGGGAGGAAGTGCTTGGGATATTTCTCAATGGCCCCCTCCCCACCCCCACTCCTCTGACTCCCCAGCCTCCTCTCCTCCCCATCCGCCACTATGGCCGTGGCTGGGGGTTCACCGGGCAGGCTCCACTTTATGTCTCCAGCTCTCTTTCGGTGGGGAGTGGTAATATGATTTTCACCCCTTGGCCCTAGAGTGTCCCAGCGTATTCTGCTTATCTTTCCACCCTGCCATGTCTCTGTACGTGGTCCCTTCATCAAATATCTGCATGTAAACCATCTTAGCAAATTGTCTTTTCTGCCAGGATGCTGACAGGTACATTTTGCTTTCCCTAACCATAGCATTCTTTGAAAGTAAGGAAGATATGTATTTAATATTTAATCATAAAATACTCAAGTTGACACACTTGCGATGCGGGAGTTCTCATTTGGCAAGCATGCTGCTGCTGCTGTCGCTTCAGTCGTGTCCGACTCTGTGTGACCCCATAGACGGCAGCCCACCAGGCTCCCCCGTCCCTGGGATTCTCCAGGCAAGAACACTGGAGTGGGTTGCCGTTTCCTTCTCCAATGCATGAAAGTGGAAAGTGAAAGTGAAGTCGCTCAGTCGTGTCTGACTCTCAGCGACCCCATGGACTGCAGCCCACCAGGCTCCTCCGTCCATGGGATTTTCCAGGCAAGAGTACTGGAGTGGGATGCCATTGTCTGGGAGAGAAACAAAAACAGAAGGTGCCATCTTGCATAACATTATAGTTTGAGCTCAAGGGTATATGTCATTCTGTCTCTGCAGAAAGAGGGTCTGGGCCTGCGGGAGCCGGCCAGGTGGGTATCTGCATACCTTGGTGCATATCTACTGCTCTGGAAGCGGCCAAATGACTCATGTTAAGCACAAGGCAGAGGCTGGCCAGGTCCTTTTCGTCTGGATAATAAAAGCTAAGATGAAGTCTTAGCACAATGTGTTTATAATTCTAGTATATATGGCCTGTATGGTATGCATATATTATAGTTACATAGAATAAGTTATATATATATATACACATATATATTTATATTTATACACTCACATACTAGAGAGAGAGAATCTGAGCTGTGAAGCCTATGAATAGCCCTGCTGGGGCTCTGCTGCTGCTGCTGCTAAGTCACTTCAGTCATGTCGGACTCTGTGTGACCCCATAGACTGCAGCCCACCAGGCTCCCCCGTCCCTGGGATTCTCCAGGCAAGAACGCTGGAGTGGGTTGCCATTTCCTTCTCCAATGCATGAAAGTGAAAAGTGAAAGAGAAGTCACTCAGTCATGTCCAACCCTCAGTGACCCCATGGACTGCAGCCTCCCAGGCTCCTCCATCCACGGGATTTTCCAGGCAAGAGGACTGGAGGGGGTTGCCACTGCCTTCTCCGGGGCAATGGCTGGGGCTCAGTGTTAACTAAAAGCATCACATTGCAGAAATACTGTGGCGCCAGAAAGCAAGCCAGGGGTAGCCTACACTCAGTTTCTCACTGGATAGTCCAGGTTACAGAAAATAAACACCTTTCAAAAAACTCATCTTTCCTAGGAAGCATACATATGAATGTGGTTTAACTTGAGTTTAAACAAGTTACGCAGGTGCTGAAGGAACTGACTGGGATGCAGGGAGAAGGTGACCAGGCAGAAATAAATTCTAAGACAGGGCTGGCTCCTGCCCTTGAAGAGAAGTAAATTAAGCCAGTCATGAAAGAGTGGCCATGAAACCACTGTGCTGCCATGAATGTCATTCTTCTTTCTTTTATTCTCTAGAAGTCTCTGAAGATAGGGTGACTCCTCGATGACTGAAAAATACTTGAATAGTTTTCTACGCAGCAATTCACTCTAACAAAAAAAGAAAGAAAGAAAGAAAGCATCCCTAATAGGAATAGAAGAATACAAGGATTTTTTTTTTGGGGGGGGTGACTTATCATTATTATTATTTTTGGTGCTGGGGAGTGGGGAGAGATGAGCAGAGAGTGGATTGTCACACCCACACATGACCTCCCATGCTCTTGTCTTCTTAATTCAGCCCATATGGTTTATTCCACCATCTTCTTTTCTTTTTTTCTCAAAACTACCACTGCCCATTTCTCCTGTGCCTTTCTCTCTCACTGAGTCTGGCTGAGAAGAAGGCCATGGTCTCCATGGTTCCTATTTTTCTCTTGTCCCTAAAGAGCAACCTATGAAGAAAGCTGAGCGCCAAAGAATTGATGCTTTTGAACTGTGGTGTTGGAGAAGACTCTTGAGAGTCCCTTGGACTGCAAGGAGATCCAACCAGTCCATCCTAAAGATCAGTCCTGGGTGTTCTTTGGAAGGACTGATGCTAAAGCTGAAACTCCAATACTTTGGCCACCTCATGCGAAGAGTTGACTCATTGGAAAAGACTCTAATGTTGGGAGGGATTGAGGGCAGGAGGAGAAGGGGACGACAGAGGATAAGATGGCTGGATGGCATCACTGACTCGATGGATGTGAGTCTGAGTGAACTCTGGGAGTTGGTGGACAGGGAGGCCTGGCATGCTGCAATTCATGTGGTCGCAAAGAGTCAGACACGACTGGCAACTGAACTGAACTGAAAGAGTAACCCATAGGTTCTTTAAATTTTGTGGTTTGTTACTAATCCTTTAGGATATAATCACAGTTCAACATAGCAGAGCATCTATGAAGCTTAAGAAACGTGTCAAGATCACCTGGTTCTTGACTTATTGTTTCTAATCCTGCACAACTGCACTTATCTCACACGCTAGTAAAGCAATGCTCAAAATTCTCCAAGCCAGGCTTCAGCAATATGTGAAGCGTGAACTTCCAGATGTTCAAGCTGGTTTTAGAAAAGGCAGAGGAACCAGAGATCAAATTGCCAACATCCACTGGATCATGGAAAAAGCAAGAGAGTTTCAGAAAAACATCTATTTCTGCTTTACTGACTCTCCCAAAGCCTTTGACTGTGTGGATCACAATAAACTGTGGAAAATTCTGAAAAAGATGGGAATACCAAACCACCTGACCTGCCTCTTGAGAAACCTATATGCAGGTCAGGAGGCAGCAGTTGGAACTGGACATGGAAAAACAGACTGGTTCCAAATAGGAAAAGGAGTACGTCAAGGCTGTATATTGTCACCCTGCTTATTTAACTTCTATGCAGAGTACATCATGAGAAATGCTGGGCTGGAGGAAGCACAATCTGGAATCAAGATTGCTGGGAGAAATATCAATAACCTCAGATATGCTTGGACTGCAAGGAGATCCAACCAGGCCATTCTAAAGGAGATCAGCCCTGAGTGTTCTTTGGAAGGAATGATGCTAAAGCTGAAACTCCAGTACTTTGGCCACCTCGTGCCAGGAGTTGACTCATTGGAAAAGACTGTGATGCTGGGAGGGNGGACATGACTGAGCGACTTCTTTCACTTTTCACTTTCATGCATTGGAGAAGGAAATGGCAACCCACTCTAGTGTTCTTGCCTGGAGAATCCCAGGGACGGGGGAGCCTGGTGGGCTGCAGTCTATGGGGTCACACAGAGTCGGACACGACTGAAGCGACTTAGCAGCAGCAGTAGCAGCAGTCCTGCAGGTAAGTAAATTGTGAACACATTGGCTGCTTCACTCTGCTCTTCTGAGCAAGGGTCACCTAACACATTCCCGCCCCTACCCCTACCGGCCCCACCCTCAGACAGACCCCAGCCCCTCAGGCAGACTCTGCCCCTCTCAATCTGACTCCACCCCCTTCAGGCAGACTCCACCCCCCTCAGGCAGACTCCAACCTCAACCCCTTCAGGCAGACTCCGCCCCCTCAGGCAGACTCCACCCCCTCTAGCAGACTCCATCCCCTCCCCCATCTCTGGCATGGCTCCCCTACTGATTGTTCTTACTTTTGTACTCCTGATGTGTCCTATCAAAGGAATGTTTTACTCTCTTACTTTTTGCTTTATTTCCCCCAGCCCTCTCTTTCTTGTTTTACAAAAAGCATTGCTTATTGTGAAGGTGATTACAGCCCATCCGTGCTGCAGAGAGATTAGAACACTGGGAGTCTCCTTCTCATGCTTGAATCGCCCACTTCCTTGATGTGAGCACTGGACATTAATAAGGGCAGTCAACCTGGGCCCCTGGGCCCCATTCTACAGGAATCATTTGGAAGGAATTTTTTTCACAGCTTCTTTTGCGTCAGAAGGGAAGATTTGAATAATTGTATATCCCAGTGTAACCAACTACGCAGTCAAGATGTAGAACATTTCTGTCACCCTGGAAAGTTGCCTTACCTTTCAGGCAATCCAATTCCCCCTTAAACAACCATTGTTCTGATTTCTAACAGTTTAGTTTTGCCTGTTCTGGAACTTCAGTGGAATCTTGCCAGTATATACACTTTGCATCTGGCTTCTTTCATTCAAAGTACTGTCTTAGAGACTCATCCATATTGTATGTATCAGTAGTCCATTCCACAGTTTTTAATGGAAATACAGCATTTATTATATGTCAGAAATGTGCCTGGGTATAATTCTGACATGAGATGCAATGGGCAGTACTAAAGGGAATTTCTGATGACCATGAAAAGTACTTTGTAACTTCAATGTGTTATTAAAGCCACTACTGACATTATTACACAATGAAGAGTTTTACGTCTGATAAAACATTCCTTAGTAATTACCAGGCCTCTGTGCTTAAGAGAGTTGAAATTTTATATGCTTGCTGTCACACAGGAATTGCTTTAATATCATTTCCTAAAATGAGCTTTTGAATTTAGGATTCCAAAAGAACACTGAAGTTGCTGGTGGGTAAAACTGTCATTTAGAAAATATGCTAAACACAGCAACTGGAAATGCTCATCTGTCAAAGCTGAGAGCTGTTTATTTTATTTTACATTATTTTACTTTTTAAAGTTTAACTTTATTTTTAGTAGGCTAGTTTTTACAGACGTTTTAGATTCATGACAAAGCTCAGTGGAAAACGGAGATTCCCTGTACACCACTGCCCACATACAGCCTCTACCACAAATCCCGTAGGAAAGTGATACATTATTTATAATCAGTGAACCTACACTGACACATCATTATCACCCAAAGTCTGTAGTTTATATCAGGGTTCACTCTTGGTGTTGTCCTTTCTATAGGCTTGGATAAAAGTATGACACGTATCTATAATTATATATCATAAAGAATACTGTCATTGCCTTTAAAAATCTTCTGTGCTACACCTATTCATTACTTCCTCCCCCTTAACCTCTGGCACCTTTTGATCCTTTTATGGTATCCATAGTGTTATAATTTCCAGTTTGAACCATACGATATGTGGTCTTTTCAGATTGGCTTCTTTCATTCAGTATTATAAGTTCCCTTTGTGTCTTTTCATGTTTTGATAGCTCACTGACTAATATTTGATTGGGTTTTCTTGGTGGCTCAGTGGTAAAGAATCTGTCTGCCAATTCAGGAGACACCAGTTGGATCCCTAGTATGGCAAGATCCACTGGAGAAGAAAATGACAACCTAGTCCAGTGTTCTTGCCTGCAAAAACCCCATGGACGGAGGAGCCTGGTGAGCTCCAGGCCATAAGTCAGACATAACTTTAGCAACTGAACAACAAAATATTATATCGTCTGGAGGTACCACAGTTGGTTTATCACTCACCTGCTAAAGGACATTTTGCTTATAATTTAGGCAATTATGAATGATCTGTGTGCAGGTGTTTGTGTGGACATAACTCCTTTACATAAATACTAAGGAGCATAAGGTAAGAGTACATTTAGTCTGTAGGAAACTGCCAAATTGTCTTTCAAAGTAGCTGTACCACCTTGCATACCCACCAGTAATGAATGGGGAGTTCCTCTTGTTCCGCATTCTCACCAGCATTTGGTGTTGTCAGTGTTCCAGATTTTGGTCATTCTAAAAACTGTGTAGTAGTATCTCATTATTAATTTTCAATTCTCTTATAAAATGTGATAGAATCTTTTTATAAACTTATTCCCCATCTATGTGTGTGTGTGTGTGTGTTTGGTGAAATATCTGATCAGATCTTCTGCTCATTTTTAAATCAACTTGTTCATTTTCTTATTGATGAGTTTTGAGAATTCTTTGTATATTTTTGGATAACAGTCCTTTATCAAATGTGTCTTGCAACTATTTTCTCTCTGTTTGGCTTGTCATTCACTTGACAGTGGTTTTCACAGAGTAGAAGTTTTAAATTTTAATGATGACCAGCTTATCAATTGAGCCTTTGGTGCTATATCTAAAAGTTATCACCATACAAATGTTTTCTATATATTTTCCTATGCTATCTGTGAAGATATATATATATATATACACACACACACACATGGTTCCTATTATAATTTTTAAATCTGTTAAATCAATTAAGAATAAGAATAAAAGCTTTACTTTATCTTCACTTATTCCCTCTCTGATGCGCTTCCTTTCTGTATGTAGATCTGTTTGACTAACATTGTTTTCCTCCACTCCGAAGAACTTTTCTCACAAGCCAGGTCTACCAGAAAAAAATTTCCTCCTTTTTTGTATCTGAGAAAGTCTTTATGTCTTCTTCAGTTTTGAAGGATAATTTTGCAAGGTGCAGAACCGGTGATTTTGTTTTCTCAACACGTTAAATACTTCACTTCCCTCTCTTGCTTTCATGGTTTCTGAGACATTGGGTAAGATTCTTATCTTTTATCCTCTATATGTAAAATGCATTTTTTCTCTCTGGCTTCTTTCAAGATTTTTAAAAATTTATCTTTAATCTTGTGCAAGTTGAATACAATATGCCAAGGTGTAGTTTTGTTTTTGATTTGTTTTAGTCTTCCTTGGTGTTCTATGAACTTCCTGTATCTATAGTCTGGTGTCCTACATTAACCTGGAGGAAATTCTCAGCCATTATTGCTTCAAATATTTTTGTTTGTTTCTTTCTTTTCCTTCTGGTATTCCATTATATATTTTTTATACTTCCTGTATTTGCCTCACAGTTCTTAGATATTCTGTTCCATTTTAGTCTTATCCTCTTTATTTTCTAAGTGTCTATTAACTTTCAAAGCTTCTATACCTTCAAGGTCAGAAATTTTCTTCACCTGTGTCTACTCGATTACTGAGCCCATCAAAGGCATTCTTCATTTCTCTTACACTATTTTTGAACTCTAGAATTTTTTTTCTATTTTTTTCTTAGAATTTGTCTCTCAACTTATAATGCACATATGTTCTTTTTTTTTTTCACATATGTTCTTGTATGCTATATACTTGATCTGTTAGAATCCTTAGCATATTAATCATTCCAGCATCCTTACTATATCTGATTCTGATGCTTGCTCGGTCTCTTCCAACTGTGCTTTTTTTTTTTTTTGCCTCTTAGTATGTCTTGTAATTTTTCCTTGATAGCTGGACATGATATACTGGGTAGATGGAACTGCAGTAAATAGATCTTTAGTAAGGTGGTAGTGAGGTGCTGGGGGAGAGAACGTTCTGTAGTCCTGTGATGAGTTCTCAGTCTGTTTTGAGCCTGAGCTTCTGAACTGTGAATATCACAAGTGCTTCTCAGCTTCCCCTTCTCCACCTCAGGTGGATGGAATAACTAGGGTGCCTGGAGTTAGGTATTTACCTTCCTCATGTAAATGCCTCACGTTTTCCTGGTGGCTCAGTGGTAAACAATCCACTGAGGCAGGAAGCACGGGTTCCATCCCTGGGTTGGGAAGATCCCCTGGAGAAGGAAACGGCAACCCACTCCAGTATTCTTGCCTGGAAAATCCCATTGACAGAGGAGCCTGGTGGGCGATGGTCCATGGGGTTGCAAAAGAGTCAGACTGGACTTAGCGACTAAACAAAAACAACAATGTAGGTGCAACTGGCCGAAGTAGAACATGGCCCTTCCCTCCGGTAGGTTAGGCTCTGGTAAAGCAGTTTCTCCTGAAGGCAGGCCTTGTAAAGAACTGAGCAACATGTTTCAAAGAAGTCCTAAGCCACCTCCCCCACCTCCCCTATACCAACACCCCCACCTTTGCAGAGAGCAGGAGGTGATTTTTTAATCTCTAATCACTGTAAGAACCTGGTCAAGGTAAAATTCACAAAGATGAGGGGCGATCCTAAGACTAGCCCCCTACCTCCGTGGAATTTGTAATTTTTCAGTGTATTTAAAAAAAAAAAAAGGAAACTTCAACTAAAATTAGAGTTGGGAAGGTCTGTGTAGGGAGTTCTTACACCCTCCCAGCCATTGTCAATTATCCCAAATAAAAGAGACTACTTGCATCTCAGAGAGGAAGCAAGAGGAAGGAATAGTTCTTGTTGCCTAGCAACAAGCCCAGCCAATGGAAAACACTGCAGCTCAGCCTATGAGAAGACACCACCACTCTGAAGGCTTACTTTCCTCCAATGAAATTTCATTTAGAACAGTCCCTCCCAAAGCCCCATTTTCCCTATAAAAGCAACCTGTGGTTTGCTTGTGGTCAGCCAGAGCTTGCATCTTCTGAATTGCAGTTCTTTTAACTACTCCTGAGTAAACTCATTGAGCTAGTCTGGTAAGGTAACTTTTTTTGAAGTTGACACAGAATTGTCTACTCCAAGCTCCAACAAACAATTCCTCAATTACAGTTTAGGTTTTCTTGCCATGGTACTGGTTCCTGTGGAGATTTCTGCTTAGGAGTTTCTGTTCTGGTAAGTTGGAATTCTCTTATTCACCAGTTTCTCCAAATTAAAGGGATAGTGGTTTTCTCTGTGACCTCACTTCTCTGATGGATCTAAGAAGATCTTTTTAAAAATATTTTCAGTTTGTTCAGCTTTTTCCTTGTCAGAACAGAGTGATGAATCCCAAGCACCCTTAAGTGCCAGAATGCCATTCGATTTTTTAAGAGGAGAAAAAATCTTTTCAGGTGTTAAAATAGGTGAAATGTTGTGTGACTAGTTTATATTTCTATCAGCAATACCTTGATACATTGGCATCCACACGAAAATTCCCACTTCCAAAAGAAATCCATCAAAGCTTCAACTTATATGTTTAAGTGGGTAGTATTACCTCTAAAAGCACATACTGAGCTTCTCTGACCCTGGCAGGTTTTCATAGTGTGTTACAACTTCACGTTATTATGCATTTGCTTACTGTAGCTCCAGCAGGAGAACAGATTGATTTTTGATGGGAAATACACCCTTCTAGGATTTCATCATCTTACCACAATCTTGGTCTAGAGCTCATGGTTTGTGAGATGAACAATGACGAGCATTGTGGGAAATTTGCATTTGAAAATGTAGTTTTCCTGCTTTACAATTCTGTGGCTTATTTCGTCTCTTCATTCCTGTGTCATTCCTCAAACCTACCCCCAAGTGCCTCACTGTGGTTTAGAAGAATGAGCCAGGTTCTGTCCCTCTGAGGAAAATGGTACATGCATCACTTCCTGTTACATCTCTCTAGGCATTTTTAGGAGTAGTGTCTTATATTTGGGTAAAACTTTGAAATCCAAAAACCAGTGAAGGGAATGTTCTAGATAGAATAGTGTGTGTAGACACACACACAACAAATCAATCCACTGTTCAGGTCCCTCCAAATTCCTTTTAGATTCTTTAAAGAAGTGTACCCCTCTTACTAGGCTTCTGTAAAAATCCAGAGTGTGGTGATTTGGGGGGATCTAATCAGTAAACTCCTTTTGGAGGTTGATATTTTGGAGGACAGTAAGTATGGTACAATTATTTCAGAAGTTTAGCTGTAAATGAGGTCAATCTTGTGAAAACCAGTTTCTTCCAGTACCTATTTCTGTTACCAAAGATTGCATTTCCTAGTGTCATGAGGGGGTCCTGGGAGAAGGCAGGTAATGTAAATCTGCTCCCAAGTTCTTGACAGACTGGGAGATTGATTTTGAATGAACGCACCTGTGCTCAGAGCCACTGCCCGCGGTGGATGGAAGCACTCCGTACTCTCAGCTGGGTCTCCAGGGCTCCCGTGCTGACCAGCATTCACCTACCTTGCTTCAGGCTTTCTTACACTCTTCAGCTCTCTCACATCTTTAAGTACCTATAAGGACAGGGGCCTAAATGAGAACACCTGTGACCAACAAGAGGCATGTGACTTACACCCCTTAGTCTTCACAAGAGTAACCTTAGTGCCACGTTGCAGGTACAAACACGAAACAACAGAAATGTGCTGCGTTCACCCAGAGGGCAGCTTGCAGGATGCGGGGGGGACATGCGCAGTGCGGTAGGTCTGACTGCAGGCCGCTTCTTGCCCTTGTTCAAGCAGCCCTCTTGACCGCATTCCCATGCCCTGTTCCCATGACCTGTTCCTTGAACGAATATACAGATTTTATTATGTAGGTAATATTTTACTCTGGAAGAACCGTCCACAAGTGAAACCATGTTCTGAAGATGACAAAGACCTAGATAAAAGTACAGACCACTCCTGGGTGCTGTGTGACCTTAGTGGGAATTCAGAAAAAACTTAGGTTCCCTGACTATCAATTCTAGTTCAGTGTATCAGTCAGATTTTTCTGCATTAAGACAACCCCTCCAATCCAATGGCTGACAGCGAAGAGCCTTTATTCTCTGATTCCTGGTTCTGTGTCTTGCTGTTGTTTAACTGATAAAGGCCAGGCTTCGTCTGGCCAAGCTGGGTTCCAGGCTTTTACTGGGGCTCAGTCTCTGTCACTTCTCTCATTTCAGGGGCCAGGCTGAAAGAGCAGTGCCTACCTGGGGTATTCTTTCTATGCCACCAAGAGCTTTTATTATTTTTTTTTTATTTAAAATTATTTATTTTAATTGGAGGCTAATTACTTTACAATATTGTATTAGTTTTGCCATACACCAACATGAATCCACCACAGGTATACAGGCGTCCCCCATCCTGAACCCCCTCCCACCTCCCTCCCTGTACCATCCCTCTGGGTCATCCCAATGCACCAGCCCCGAGCATCCTGTATCATGCATCAAACCTGGACTGGCAATTTTTTTCTTATAT